>JABUQX010095915.1:12500-32500 GCA_015478945.1 Trachelipus rathkii | reverse complement strand
TCATTATTTTTCCCTTTACAAAGGTAAATGTTCCAAAAACCCGAATTCACCCACACCCCTGCATCCTATAAATAATAAATAATTAAAATAATAATAATAATAATTAATAATAATAATTAATAATAATATAATAATAATAATAATAATTGATAAAATAATAATAATAAATAATTAATAATAATAATTAATAAATAATAATAATAATAATAAATCGACTACTTAGGCTCTCAAATTAAAACACATTCTCTCTCTTCACATTCTCTCTAAATCATTCATTCTTGGTGAGTTTCAACCGTTAACCTCGGTCAATTGCTTTTCCTCTAAACTCTCAAATACAAGTGAAAACTTGCTACCACTTTCAACTCCAGAATGACCTCAAGGAGTTAGGTGCAGCTTCCCTACCCATTCTCTGGATGCATCTTTGAATGGAATCCAAACCATTCTAAACCTTTCCTAATCTCTTTAATCCTCTTCTTATCTGGTAAAGCTCCTCCTCGCCGTCCGACATTCTTCATATCTGTTTTCTGTTCTAATCTCTTCCAGTCTTCTGCAGCAAAGACCCTACTACTACGAGAAAAACGTTTTTAGCACTTCGATGCTGCAAATAGTACGACCGCAAGTCCAACCAATCTGTGGTCGTTACTCTTTGATTTCCCATGGAATGGCTTACAGCTTCTGGGAAAGGGTTCCTAGGGAGTGGCAAAGCGCAAGCTATGTCTCTCTGCGATGGAGGTGTGTGCCCCATGATCTTAACCTTTACACTAAACTAGAAAACCTTGGGTTTAACTCTGGCTTTGTCTTCGTCCTATTAGCTACAGAGAACGCTTGCCGTTAGGAATTATTGTCATCTTGCAAATTCCAGAAACCTTTGCAACTTATATTTTCAGCCAAAAATCGTGCAAAATTTTTATTCTCCATGACACAGTAAAAATTCTTTTCTCAGTAGGAAATGCCAATAACTTACTGGCTCCTCTTCCTCACGTCCATTCTGACATTTTCAAAAAATGTTAACTTCTTAATTTGCTTCTTTGCCCATCCTTATTATTCAACAAACCACCAACTGCTGTGTAATCCAGGACATAATAGAGGTCATTAGAATACATCTTTAGTCACTCTATAATACAGTTATAGCTGGTAGCACTCTCGTCATTGCCACGTGTATTGCCCATTCCATATTAGAAATATTCCTCTCTCATCTCGTTTTAATTCTCTCACTATATCCTCATTCCATTCCTCTCCACATCTCACGTTATTTAAACAATTTATTTCCTTTTATTTAATTCATCCTATTGACTCTTTATGTCTGTCTAATATCAACACAATTTCTATATTCATGATGATAACTTTCTGTGTAGTTAATATCAAATTTTATTTTAAGTGTTAATTTTATTATATTTTAGAGAACCCATTCCTTATGTTATCAAAATACTATGAATTTTACTATAGTTTATCATTTAATTATAAATTTCTTAACGTTAGATTGGTATAATATTGATATGATATAAGTTCTTATAACTAAGTTCATTGAATGACATTTTCATATATTTGTTCTAAATCTTCAGATTACAGAATTAAATATATTTTAATTCTATTTCAATAGTTCCTAATCATTTTATCTTATTTTTTGAAAATAAAGTATGATGTAAACTTTGTACTGCTAATGTTTATATATTTCTTATTTATAGCCTACTTCAATCATATTACTACTATTATTAATATATTAATATAATATATTGAATATATTAATTTAATATTATATATATATAATATATTAATAATATAAATTTATATATATTGATATTATATATTATTAATATATATTTTAATTTTTATGTATATTAATATATAATATATATATTGTTAATATAATTAGAGTATATATTAATATATTTTAAATAATATATTAATATATATATTATTAGTATATATAATATATATATATTAATAATATAATTATAAAATTAATATATTAATATATATATATTATATATAATATATATAAATTAATATCAATATATATGTATATATATATTATAATAATATAATATATAGAGTATCAATATATATATATATATATATATATATATATATTATATATATATATATATATATATATTATATAATAACTATATTCATAGTCCATATGACTCATTCTTAAACACTCTGTAGATATTTGCTTAATATATATAGTTTCAGCAGTTTAGCTCAGCTGGTATATACTGGCAACGCCTTTTTTGCCTTGCCTTAAAGTAGAGTGCTCTGGATTCTCTCATACAAGTGACGTCTCTAAATGTGAGATGAGTTCGATCCTCGTTCTGTAGCTTATAAGGATAGAATAACTCGGTCATTAGAGATATAAATGTCCTGGAGGTTACAGACTATTCATCATATACTCACAATTATCTCTATAAACATATATGGCTCAGATTAGCGGCATAATATGTTTTTTTACCACATAATTCTCAATTTATTAACTCTAACACATCCATCTCTACTCAAAACATAGTACATACATCATACAATGCAGTAAACCAATCTTCTTTTATACACCTACAAATCTCACTTCTTATAGATGCAGTGGTTCCCAACTCATTTTTTTGAGATGGTATACATCTGCTTCTATCATTTGCAGCATACCTTACTTCCACAAATCTCGCCCTCGCGATTCTACCCCCATCCCGCTGGAATTTTGAATCTTCTAGTGAATGTAGTTTCCACGCTATAACTATACATACCTTAAGGAAATATATAATATATATATAATGTATACTGAATACATATAATCTTATTTGACACTATAGATAGATACGATACTTGACTCCGAAATAATAAAGATTGTGAGTATATAAAATAGGTTTAGTTACTTATTATCGTCGATTGAGTGATTAGTATATAGCTATATATGATATATTACTATATTGTCAGCATAGTCAAGTAAGGACATTTTTTAAACTCATTGATACATAAAAATAAACGAGGTAGTTTGTGTGTTAATTTCTTACTTCTTCACTTCATGGCCTCTTGGGCATATTTGATGTGATCTTTGGCCTCATGTCGTTATTTGGCTCTCTCAGTATGTTAGAATCTAATCATTGAGCCCTAAGTGCTGCTCTCCTAAAGATAATTGTATTAATGTATGCAGCTCTTATTATTACTGTTGATATTATTAGAGAGTAACTTATGTCGTAAACTACTGCAGTATATCTTTCTCCTCGAACAATGATTTGGACTCCATAGAAGGGAAAGGCAATGGAACAATAAGATAATACCCAATTTTCTGCGTGCTCAATAAGTTCTAAGATGGAATTGTTTGCATTTTGCGTGGGTACCCAGAGGAATAGGCCTGCTTTGAGTAGACAGCAATGTCGCGTGTATTTAACTTAATGTATTTGTCTTTCTCTATATCATTTCGCACAAGTTCAAAATTTTTCATTTCACTGTAAAATTATTTGGTGGAATTTAAGAAGAAATATGTCTCATTGGCGAGTGATAGATGTTAGAAGTGAGTGATCTTAGATCTCCACAATATATAGTGAGTGGGTGAAAATAATTACAAAGTCAATCAAATCGAATTTCTTTCTAAATCTGGTAATAACACGTCACATCCTGTACATCTCGGAAGTGTCCATAGTGCCTGGACCTCTCTCATGACACAACATCTATTTTTACTACTTGTATCACCAAAGATAATAATAATACATCTATCTTGTTACGTGAGTTATAAAACTAGACTTGAATAACTGAGTGTCAGATTGAAAATATCTAATTTCCCTACAGAGCATAAATCTGGTATCATGTGTCAATAAAAGAGAGAATAACTTATTTTGCTGATAAAAGTCTCATTTAATTCCCTGTTTCGACTTTTATAACTTAATATTATGCATTTATTTTCTCTCCTACAAATGTTAGAGCGTGAGTTGATTTTTCAATATAATGGTTATTATGGTGAATAAAAATAATCTGAATAAGTAATACCGCATAATGTACAACCTTTATATTTTCTTGATAAATTATTTATCATGCGATAATTTCATTTACCACACATGAATAATTTATATGAAATTCTATGATGAACAGTATCAGTAAATAATGAATTATCAGGTTATAAGTACGATCATAATACAGTTACCATTTTGAGAGGCCATCATATCATCTGTATATTGACTAAAGTATATATAACTCGACTTACAAAATTGTTTTCTTATTTTTTATCAGATATAGGCATTACTATACTTAATAATTGCGAGTCTAATATTATTTAACTAAGAGTGTAGATTTATATTTATCTACTGGATTATATAACTGAATGTTTCAAATGTTATCATTGTAGTGTCCACTAATATGTGCTGTATTGTCGCAGACTAATTTTTTTGATCGAAAACAATTACTATACATCTGTATCTCTGTAAATTATTTGAGTGTAACTGGACTCATTTAAATACTATAAGATGATGACGATATTAAATCCTACGATTATCGACCTATCAATAGCTAGTGGCTCACCCTAATCTGTTTGGCACAATCATAATGAATGATATTTTCATCATAGTAATATTTTTGGTATTATAAAAGAAATTTTAACTAACCTTTGAAAATATGTTTGGAGCCTCTTATTTGTGTCAATGAAACCTATTTTTACCACTAAAAAGAAAACTCTTTAACAAGTATTACGTTTAGTGATAAATCTTACAATCGGACGTATGCCATAAGCATATAGAGATTCAGGTTTCATCGTAAAGCATACGTCAATATCGTAGTTTGCAGATAGAAAATTTACCTCGTTTTTTTATAAAGTAATGTCTACATAGTGAGTGTGTTTTTTCAATATAATTCTTATTTTGCCCATTTCATCTTATATTTTTAGATGATACTGTTGTTATATCTTTATGAATATTTTATCATTCATCTTTATGAATATTTTATCATTCATCTTTATGAATATTTTATCATTCATCTTTATGAATATTTTATCATTCATCTTTATGAATATTTTATCATTCATCTTTATGAATATTTTATCATTCATCTTTATGAATATTTTATATATAGAGATAATAAAATAAAACATAAGCCATATCTCTAAATCTGTAGTTTTAATTCTTGGCAAAACATCCCTATTAAATGCTTTGTGATTAACTAGGTTTTATGAAATTATTAATTAGTGATTATGCGAAAGTATTTCCATTACATCTTTTAAGCCATTTGTCAGGATGTCATTTCTGATTTAAATTGATTCTACCATTCTTGAGGCTTCATTGCTTCATTTGAGTAAAAATTTTTTTCACTAACTCAATAAGTAAAAAGTCAAAGATAAAGGTTAATAACGGATTTGAAATGAAATCCATTATATATATTGAGTATTTACTCATTTGATGATAATATTGCCAGACTAACGGTTTTCTTTGGTACATCTTCTCTATAAACAATATGACCTTAGTCACTTCAGAGCGAGTAGGGGCGGTTTCTCGCAATTAATAAACAGCTCCGTGCCACATTCCGACAAGGTCACGCAAATGCTCGGTCTATTTGTCCCAAAATAGAGAATTGCTGGATATGGTTCTCTCTTGATAAGATTTATGGATAATTTAGAGATAAAAGTTGCGGAAATCTGCGTTAGCGGTATATGACCCTCAAATCACTATCCGCACCAATTTGCCGGGCTCTTGCGAGGAGTTCGTCGCGATTATACATTGAAATGACGATGAATTCTCAGCAATTATAGAGGACTAACACTAAGCCCTAAAGGTATTAATTTGTTTATTAAATAGATCATTGATCAATCGTCTTAAAATTATTTAAAGAACAATATGGTACAATATACTGTAGATATATATATATATATATAAATATATAATATACATTAATAAATATATATAATATATAATATATATATAGTAGGTAATATGTATTAGCATTAGAATGAGCTATATCAAATAAATTATTAAATTTGGCAAATATAGAAATAATTAAAATTCTATTTAATTTGGACTAATTTTGGTTATAATAATATTAAGAATATATATATTAAATAGATATAAAATATTAATTATATTAATATATATATAATTATAATATATATATAATTTATATATATATATATAATATATATTATATAATTATATATATATATATTAATATATATAATATAATATATAATATTAAAATTATATATATATTAATATAGTAATTATATATATATTAATATATATTTAATATTAATATTATTAATATATATATTAAATATATATATATTAACTATATTAATAAATATATATAATTATATATATATATATTAATATATATATATATATATATATATATATATATTATATTATATATATATTAATTAATTTATAAACATAATATATATAATATTAATATATATAAATATATATAATTTTTATGATGATGCTAAGTTAATCATATTTATTAGAGCCTTGCATGAACTCTGAAATAACATTCGTGCCATTAACATCTGTCCTGGAAATGCTGCCCATGTCTGCGGTCACGAGTCTATATTGAAATAGAACTTGTTTGATCTGCGCTGTACTAATAAACCAGTTCTAATTACGCAGGTGGCCCATAGCCACGCTGTCGCACTAAGTCCCGGTGATTCGGACATCAGCGAGTGTCGACGAGAATTACTTGTCGATTTATTTTTATGGAATTTGTTGTTAATTATATTATTAATTAACTATATATATTTTATGATATCTTTGCTAATACCGGTGCTAATGTAACCATGTAAGCAAAATAAAAATGGTATCCTATAAATCGCCATGGATTTTGTATATTAGTTAGATGCTAATATTTTACATAATACCTTTTAATTAAAATGTATTCTTTATGACTATAGAAAGTAGTAACACATCGCTGTTTCGAAACTGTAGTGCTTTACATGCATAAAGTTATGGGATAACAAAAGATCTTCCTCTTCAAAGTAATACTAACGGACCTGCTCGCAGTGCTGAGGCCTAGAAGTATGAAATCCTAGTGTGTTTCAAACTACTAGGTGCGACAGTCGAAGGTGATTTAGGCGAGGCTTCGGTTACTATATGAGACTATGCGTTAACGATCGAATGTTCGCGTATACATAAAAAACTAGTTTGAGCAAGAAGACGAAAATCTTTTATTATTTCATGTCCTTTCGGTATTTGACAGGTAAAGCCCAAATTGTCAAAACCCAACGAGTCATAAGTTTGGATCAATTAGTATATGTACTAGAGGATGGTAAAAATAACGTTATTATGAAAGTGTTAAAGTAGATTGATTATCAACACGTTTACTACTATATTTTAAATGACAAATCAGCTTGGTCCTGACATACCAAAGTTTCTATGCTGGAAAAGAGCTTCACAAATTTTAATCATGTATATGTAGACACACATGCCAATAATTTCTTAAATTACCGAACTGATAATGAGGGAATTGAGTACAAAATTAAAAAACTCGAAATTGGTCCACATTAGAGTATTGAGATCAGCCAACAAGTAATATCTATGTAGTGGCATACCAGCATTTTTCATTTATTTTATGATAGAAATCTGTAGAAAAGCATGTGGAGAATAGGACTGGAAGTATAATTTATCCACATTTTTGCTATATACCAAACCAGACGTACTACCAACATGCATTTTGTCGTCTGGTACGAAATAGTGAGAATAAGAACACCTCAAATTAACATATCTTGCTTAGTCACAGTTTCACCTACAAGCTCTAGAAGAGTGGAGATTACGACTACACGGGTTCAAAAATTTTACAATGTTGAGCGAAAGATGAATCTTTATATGTCTTTTATGAGTGTTATACCGATAATTGATCAACTAAGGTGCTATGAAATCTCCTGATTAAGCTATAACGTACGTGCGTTACCTCTCAATTAATTGTGAGGAAAAATTACCGTCTAACTTCACCAATTTTGCCAGAGATGGCACGATTCACGAGCTTTAATGATGCTTCTTATAATTTACGTACTTTCTCTCGCACCTTCTAACATGATATGAGAATATTCACATGGAAACAAACCGAGTAGACGATCGCACACAATATACAGAACCAACATCTTTTACAAGTAAACTCAAAGATTTATTTCAATCTCCAAAAAGTTACAATTTTTGCATACTGGAAACCAGCGTTGGCCATGAATTCCAAAAGTTGTGTATAGACGCAGGAGAATGTCACCAGAAAAATTGTGATAGCGAATCTACCGACATTAGCATTAGCTCTGCAGTCCATGAAGACTTTCTAGAGAAAAACTACAGCTGGAGACACAAGATCGCAAACCGTTGTGTAGAATTCTCATCTAGAAAAACTACTAACATACTGGCGAACGGAGAACACGAGGGAGAGTAGAAATTCAATAGAGTTAAGAACTCAACCAATAGAAATCATACCTAATCAGTATATTAGACTAGTGTTGAGCTGAAGCTAGTATTGTCCAATCTAATAACATTTTTGACATGATGAGAATGCTACAATAAGTTTCAGAGAATAGAGTGTTCATATTGTCAATTATGTGTGTATCGGAAACCACATCTATTTCAGTGTGACATTAGAACGGTAAACTATATGTCCAATATTGGCGTAGTATCATATTATAGTCCACTTATCTAACAAGTGTGTCATGACTCCCAAACTTACAGAGCTAGAACCAAAGTTAAATGTTATTGTTGGTACATGATAACTTTCAGTACCATAATGCTGGGCTTAAATATCTAAATGATAAAAATAGAGATATATACAGTAACTCTTGAGTCATATATGAAATAATTATGTCAAGTAAATAAATGCATGAAAAATTGTATATACTCAAGACAAATACTACTTTCCTATATAATATATATTTGATATAATTTATCAAATATACTTATAGTTGCAAAAGTATAGATATAATCCATGTATATAAATACTCTCTTTCATTTAAGGTCGGAGGTTTAGTAGGAAAAGGTTATAGTTAATGGGGTCCATATTTGGAGGCCCCGTTTCCGCCACCCTTATGAGTTAACATAATTATTAATATTTATTAATATGATATTGTGACTAAAATAACTACGATATATATATTATATATATTAGTATATTTATATTATATATATAATATTAATATATATTATATATATATATATATATTAATATATAATATAATATAATTTTATTATTTATTATTTTATTGTTTTTTTTATTATTATTATATTAGTAAATAATATAAAATGCACAACTACTTCATCTCAGAGTACTAATTATTAAGCCCTTTCAAATTGGAGGTGAAACTTTCTAGTATAGGTTAATTATTAAATACTTATATAAAAATCATTTAAGTATCCGAAACGAGGTATTAATCGAACTAACCGGCTGACCGTAATATATTCCATTTGTACTATACTCCGTCAGCTACTTAATACCGGTTTTTAGCCACGTAAGTAGCGATATAATATATATTAATTAATATATAATATATATAATATTAATAATATTAATATTATATATATATAATATATATATATATAAAAATATATATAATAGATATAATACTATTATATATATATAGAATTAATAAATATATATAATTAATAATATATTATATATTATTATCACGTGATATTAATATAACCTGTATGCAAAAATATAATATATAGATATATATATATATAATATAAACAGATATTAAATAATTAATATTATAATAATATATATTATATATATATTAATAAATATATTATAATAATAAATATATATAATAATATTAATATAATATATACCTACACAAATTCTTATTAAACGGTGGACCTTCAAGGGAGGTTTGCAGCCCTTTTTGATTGGTTATCATATTACCTGCTTGATATACGAATCCGAGCAGGCCACCTCTCGCCCCTCGGATCTTCAAATCCGGTCCTTCCCGGCAGGTCGAGTTGGATTGTATTACCTATGAAAATGCGAGAGGACTTGCAGGAGATCACTCAGCAAGAAGGTCTCGAGTCAAGTGACTCGGCGTCGATAAATACCGCCTCGACGTCGCTAGGTCCGAGTGGGCCGCCAAAGAAGCAAGAAGCATTGTGAGCAAAAACGTTACCCCTTTCATTATCGCTAGGACATGTAGCCCTAATCACAAACCAGCACTCTGGGCTATCGACCACCATGAGGAGGACTTGAAGAAGGCTTGTGGTGGAATTATAGGAACAAACATGAAAAGTGAAAGTTAGGAACCACCTCACACTGCTTGATTATACCTATAAAGACCCTATTACCCTCTAGCAAGCACATAAGAAGAGTTTATGGTGATAAAACTCATCCTTTATCAAGTAACAATTACCCCTGTTTCTTCCCACCCTTTATTCCGCGGTTGTGGAGATTAATTGTGTTCATTAGTATTGGGCTTCTAATGTTTCGAGGCTAAGAATTTAGTAATCCCTTTAGTAACTGAATGAGAATTATTGAGAAAAGTGACTTGGTGTTTATCATGAATTTGAAAATATATGCCTACATCGTTGAATTTTATGATATGCCATGATGCAGATGGAGTAAAAGGAGATGAGAGAGGAGGAGGAGAATACAAATACAGCAATTAACAAATACTAGAATTACAATTAGGTTATGATTAATATATATATATTAATATTTATTAATAAATATAAATATATATATATATAATATATATATATTTATATATAATATATTAATTATTAATTATATATATATTAATAATATATATATATTAATATTAACTATATTATAATTAATATATATATATATTAATATATATATATATATTTAATATATATATTAATTAATATTAATATATATACACCTTAACATAATTGTGATTACTATTTAGATCATTATGTATTTTTTTACTTCATAATTTCCTCCTCATCCTTCTCTTCGTATATCAGTTAAGCTAACAGCCACTTCCTCTACGAATTTTATCTCATGAGAGAATCTCTGAGATGAAGAACGAAGTTTGAGGTACTGATATGGAGAGAATGATGCTATGATTAACTACTGATAAGGAGACGAAAATCCTACCTGTTGAGATGTATTTAATTCGAAGGAATCTATGGCGGGCGGTAATGACCAATTGCCCCGAGAAATGGTGCTTCTAGAGTGTTCAATAGGTGTTTATAAGAGAGTGTTCGTGACCAGAATAGTAAGAAGATTGCTATGGTAATCTCAAAACGATAAGGCCGAAACCTCATTTTCTAGCGAGTTGTTCTAGTATAATTGATATATTAATAGTAGTAATTAAATATTATAATTTAATAATATATATAATATTATAATATTAATATATATAATATATTATAATATATATATAAATATATAATATATTAAATTAATATAATATATATAATTATATATATTATATTTAATTATATATATATAGATATATATATATATTAATATATATATAATATATATTATAATAATATAAATAATATATAATAATATTATATATATATTAATAGTATTATATTATATATTATACAGGTGCTATATTTTAATATTAATATATAGTTACGCATTGGACTTCAGCTAAAAATATTTATAAAATAATTATTATTGTCAATATATTTCGCACATAGCTCATTATAGTAAATACTACACTTCGGGAATTAGTGATAATATATTTAAGTAATAAAATATGGGCTGATATATATTTATGAAGAAAGTTTCAAAAGAAAGATGTTTAGACATTTAATTGAAAAGGAGAAAAAAGAAATATAAAAAGACTGACATATCGTAATATAGAGGGAACAACTTAAAAGTATGTATTAGTGAGAACTAGAATTACTTAAAAGGAGTTGCTAATATTGCCGGTTACAAGAGAGGGGTAAGGTAATCAGTATGTGACTAAACTGTGAGTTTTGACTAGCAGAGACTGCTCTCTGGAAAGGCATTAAGCAAAGGTTAAAGAATAGATAAATTAAATAGCGGAAACATGCTACTGAATAAATGAGACTAGCGTAGCGTTGGCGTGTATCGTAGAATAAAGTGTGAACAACCGTCAATGTGAGGGAGGTGATCGAAGGAACACTCAACTCTGGATACAAAATCGGTGCTAATTTCACACCAGTTTGGGTCAGATAATGACACGAAGCCCGTAGAGCGTGAAGTGAGACCGTGCGAGATGGGCCAGATTCATAGTGCGTGCTTGATAAGCCTGCAAGGCGAAGGAACATGGAGCTCCATTAAGTGCGAATGAAGTGGTAACAAGAAGGGTACCACGGAATGTGTGTAATAGAGGTAATAAGTTGTGAGACTAGTTGCTTAAGAGAGTGGAGTGAAATACTGACCAGAAGTATAATCTATGATTTTATTATTCAGAAATGAAATATGCTAGTGTTGAAGAAATGAGCGAAGAGAGCAGAGAAGTGAGATAGGTAGAAGTAAAATGAGATGTTGGGAGAATTAAAGACTGCACAACAAGTAGCGTATAATGGCAAGGGTAATCGTTCCGAAAAAGGCAATTGGAGGAGAGCGTACGGCGTGAAAGAATATTAATAGGCTAACCCTATAATAATAAGGGATATAAGGACAGATAAGGAAACTGTAGAGAATTAGCCTTAATCAGGGAAATGAGTGGGTAAACCCTTAAGCTGTTGTAGGGAAAGATCTAATGACTAGGTATTTTGCGTCGAAAGAGATGAGCGTTCCAGTGAAAATTTGAAGGACTAGACAGTTGGTTTAAAAGAAATATCTTAGGCGTTGACCTGTTAGGAATTGATAGAGGATGTGTGGATCCAAATTTTAACATTAAAACAAATGATTGAGAAAATGAGGAGAAAATGAAATTAAATTGTTATTGTAGTTGTTTTATGGAATTTTTGCAACATGCGAATATTTGATGAGGGATTAATAGGAGGAACTCCGATGGCAGGATTTAATCTTTATTTATCTGTGTTGCGTTGTCCAGTTCCACTCTCAGATGTGGAATCAAAAGAGTATGTATGACGATAAGTGAAGTCGCTTTGATCATGATGATAACGTACTAGTAGAGAAAAGTGTGTAATATTATCTCAGGATACGCGGAGTCGAGGTCATGGCAAATAGTGTATTAAGCTCCTTAGGTTATTCATTATCTGACAATGAGAAAATATGGGTTATAGAAAGAATTAAGAGGTAATTGGGGTGGCAACGGATGATGGGTTTATTAGAATGATTGGAGAAGTGGGTAAAATGAGTAGGATTGAGGTGCATTCCTACTTTGAGTTATAATTGCGGAATGTGAGTTAAATATATGGGCATAGTGTTGTGGAGTCGAATCTGGAAAGAGCGATTTGAGTAAATATGATATGAGTAGAGAGTATTTGGATTGGATGTGAGTAAGAACATGATTAGTTGGTAGAAGTAATAGTAGAGGAGGATTAGTGAGCGCGCGCAAGTTGTGAATCAAGAGTACAAGGCTCCTCGGTGTGAAGTTCACGATCTGCAGTCAGCTGGCGTGAGCAACTGGAACAGGCTCCGTGCGTGATATGTTAAATGCTAGTTAGTAGCCAAGAATATATGTGTCTCAGCAAATTGACTAGGAGAATGAGCAGGGTGAATTGTGGCACGAAGTGGTGCTCACGTGAGTGAAAACGTAGTGAAATGGATGAGCGATAGGCTCGGCTAGAGGTGCCCAATGCTTAAATTATTGTGGATTTATAGGGCGACGTAAAGCTTGGTTGAGCGGTGACACAATACCCGCGATGTCCCTCATACCGAGTGGAGGGATTATCGTTGTTACCACAGGACATGGATTTAAATAATGGCCTTAACTAAAGGGTAGTGAGCACGAATATATGTTTAACTGGAATTGAAAAAGTAGATGCATACTGAAGAAACTAATAGAACTTCACTTTCTTGAATGGGACAACTCCCATAAGTTTGATATACGTGGGTGGGTACGAGGAATGGAATACAATACGATAAAGATAAACCCTTAAGGAATAAGACAAAAATTAGGTTAAAATTAGAGAAGTAATGTTTAATTGAAGAGAAAGGGTAATAATACTGAGAAAATTATTAATGCGATAGGAAGGGTGACTATAGAGATGGTACATTGGCTCAATAACGCCCAAGGAGTCCAAGTCCGAGCAAATAGACATATGATGCGGAATTGGTTGATAATGCGATGTCTATGATGAGATGTCCGATGTTTGCTGAGTTGAGGTTTTGCCTGGCCGTGGTCCGATAGTGTGTGTGATTATGTGTGTCGGGTGAGGATGGATTTGAGCGCGTTGAGTTGATTTTGTGAACATTCGGATCAGAGACTTCTCAGGAAAGAACTAAAGAGAGAACAAATAACAGCCCCAAAAAACTAAGAGCATAATTACGCGTTATGCGACCTGATGTCAGTAATAGGAGAAATGTCAGACCGGTTAGAGCTATAAGAACTAGTGCAATATATATGGTTATATAGGCATGAGGGCTAAGAAAAAGCAATAGGTGCCATTATAGATAGTGCGCCAAGGGTGAACGAGCGTCTGCTCACATATGGAGTAAGGAAAGAATAAAGAGTTGTAAGTGTCTTCCCCACCTGAGTCCCCAAATTGGACAATCTATTCTAAATGCACCACAACATTTTTGGTACGCATTATGGTCAGATCTGCGGATAATTCAGCGTCTATTGCATCTAGAAGTGGAATTCTTTCAGACTACTGACAGGTTCTATACATCAAGTGCAGGTATAAAAAAGGCGAGCTGGTAGATATGGCTGTAGTCCTTTCCTTTTCTCGTACTAACTCTGAAGAGCCATTATTAATTCCTCAGACAATGACAGTTCAAGGATTAAAATGAGAGAGTATGATGATACTGAGCTCTTCTCCTCTAATTATGAGTTTCGCGTTACAATGTTATTGACCATTTAATTGATTGGAGAAATATTATTAAATCTAAATGGAAACTATGTTGTTACCTATCACTTGCTAAATTCAGATAAACTTGGAACATGATACAGACGTGCTAAGCGTTTGCACAAAAACAAAATGATCCTACTCGTTAGCTTGCATCCCCCCCAAAAATTTTGTAAACCGCGACTTCATCTTATTTGCCTCGTGATGAATTTGTAGACAATACACCTTACTGAACGCAATATATATATATAAAATAAAGTGATATATATTATATATATATTATATCATATATACTTATATATTAAACTATACTTATTATTAAAATATATAATATATATACTATTATATAAATATAGATATAATATATAGATATAGATTATATATATATATATTCTATATATATATATATATATATATATATAATATAAATATATATTATATATATTAAATAAATTAATATATAATATATATATATATATTATATAGAGCGCTCCTAGCTCAGTGGTAGAGCACGCTTAGCAAGCGAGGGGCCAGGTTCGAGACTGGGTTGGAGCGAAGAAATGGACTACCTATTCAAATCTAGCTTCGTCCCCACTCAGCACGTTAATGAGTACATTCTGTTGCTTGGCTCACAAATGGGATTATATTTCGCGGCGTCCGATAGGCCTGCCAGCCAGCGATTTAGCCCGTCGGCCCTGATTCCCAAGACCTTCTCGCAAGGTCCCCACTGACAGGACGAAGTCCTTACTGGGGGTTGAAGATTTTAATATTTAAATAATATAATATTAATATATAATATATATAATATATATATATATATAATAAATATAACAATTTCTTTTTCCTTTTCAATTTATTTATTTTTCGGAAATTTTGGGGAACTGGCTGCGGTGCGGTTGTATCCAAAGGCCCTCACCACGCACCACACCCCGCACCGCACCGCACCGTTATTTTTCTCTTGACTTCCGCACAGCACCGCGACCGCATCCACACCCTGGTCACGTCCAACCCTAATATAAAGATAATAATAATAAATAATAAATAATAATATTATATTATATATATAGATATATATAAATATATACTATATATATAGATAAATATAAAAAACAGATAGATATATAGATAGAAATAAGAGACGAGGGCGCGAGAAAGTTAAAGTTGAAAAATAACAAAGAAGAAAAATGATATAACAGAGGACATCAAAAACAGGTTGCCAGGACGAAATTGCACAGCCACCAGGCCGGAAAATGACCCGTAAGGACGGCAGCGTAACTCCAGAAGGGGAGCAAGAGGAAGCCGGCCGCGACCCCAATAGTGCAACAAAAAGGATGCGAGCCCCTAAGCCAAGAGGCGAAAAGTCAGGGAAAACAAGCGTGAAGCAAAAAGAGCGTGATCCAAGCCACAGGAGGGAAGAAACCCGGGTCGCCGCGGACGGCCAGCATGTGCCAGCAGAACATCTCCAGACACCTGAGAGAGCTGCTGAAGGCCGGAACCACCAAGAGGAAAACCATGTCGGGAAGGCGCCGACATTCTAGCGAAGCAAATTTAAGACACGCCAATAATTATTATGATATCGAACTGAAATGAACACGTGGGTTTCTCATTATAAAGCAGCCTCTTAAACAGTCTCGATATTGACTGTCATAATAAGCAGTGTCACACTACCATGCCAAGGCGGGGTGCCAAGAACGGAACTGCCGCCGGTCTCCAAAAATTTTGTATCAATGTGTGAATTGTATGTATCAAAAGAAAATTGTTCCATCCTAAGGTTGAAGCGTTCGGCAAATACTGTGCGTTTGGCTTCCAATACAGTCACTGTTTTTGTAAAAAATGTTTTGATCGCAACAAACGATCGCCCCACCCCACTGTCCATGATAACTACCTACGTCAAGACTCAAGAGTTCGTGAGCCACCAAAGGAAACTTTATTTAAGCTACCAAACATCTCAATGCTGACAATAAATTTTAAAAAATTCCCACTCTCTCTCTCTCTCTCTCTTCTCCACTCTCGCTTCCATCTATATATAATAATATATATATATATATATATAATTACTATATATATATATATATAATAAGATATATATATATATATATATTTATATATATAAATATATATAGAAGTAAATAGAGAATAATTAATAAAAATAATAGAATAGAGATATATAATAAGAGAAGAAGAGAAAGAATAAGAAAGAGAGAAGGTGGTGGGTGCCCCGCGGGCCCCGCTCGGAACGGCAGTTAATAATAAAAAAATGTGATGGAAAAAGGTGACCCATGGGAGGAAAAAGATAAATACCACCCCGTCTCGGAACGTACAACAAACAAACGCGTTATTACGCTTATTTAATATGATTGTTGAATTAATCCACTTTTATTTAGTTTATGAAAAGCTGCAGGGCAAATTGCCGTAATAATTAATACATATATATATAACACTACCTATCTATATCATTTCCATGTAATTAATAATAATAACGTTGTTAATTTATGGAGCGATAAATTTTTTTTTGCCAAGGATTCTCTTCCATATTAGCGGAACACATTTTGATTTTGGTTTACTCTATTTCCGCTCCCTCTTCTCTCTTCTCTCCTCTCCTCTCTCTCTAATATATATATATGACTTATATATATATATATATATATTATATTATATATAATATATATATTATATATATAATACATATTATTCATATATATTATTCATAATTATAGTTCTTTCATATCTTAACTTTATCTATTTTCCGAGATATGATGCATGTTACTTAGCATACTAGGATTTACCCCCTAAGATTTCTTATGTAGGAGATATTATTATGTATAGAGTGGAGTAGAAAATAATTATTGTGCTTTATTTACCGTTCAGGTACCTTCGTTCTTCTCATTTGAATTTACTCATTCGACTTATCTACCGTTCTAAATTTCTATACTACGTTCGTCGTTAGTCAAATTTAAATAAAGTATTCGTGTTGAATAAAAAAGGTAAAGTACAAATATAACTGTACGTTATCTATATTATTGTAGTTCATAAATAGCGATGTAAACTACTCATATTATTAAGCGGCTTCATCTTGTATATGCTTCCTAATATATTACATCCAATTAGACTCAACACGCACACACACCACACCTACATCAACAACTATAGCTATTTATTAATATATATATACTTATTATATAATATATATATTATTATATATATAATTATATATTATATTAATATTATTAATTATTAATATAAATAATATAATATATAATATATAATTATTTATAGGAATAATATTATAGTAATATATCATTAAGCAATGTCAATTGAGTCCTAATTATAAAGCTTTAGTATTATAATTTATATTATATAATAATTATGTTATTATGTATTCTCACCACAATAACCAATTCACACAAATTAAACATGCCTGCTGATAAAAAAATTTCGAAAAATATATAGGACAGTGGATAGGTAAAGATTTTGTGAATATTGGTGAATCTTTTAGTCAGAGGATGGAAATAATAATGACGTGCAATTGTTGTAACTCCATCTCGAATCCAAAGAAGCAGCCCTGCTTTAGCGCAACGCGTCGTCAGAGGCGAGCGGTGGACCTGCTTGGCAACTATGGACGGGCAACGTTCTGCATATTCGATGATAAAACTAAAAATACGCTCGGGCCTATTTTACCAGATTATACACTATAAGTCGTGAAATTTGAGAGTGCACGATTGAAGGACTCTTAGCTGAGCTGGCAGTCGAAGGGTGTCACAACACAAATGTTGGCGGGAATATTGTCGGCTTCTCCGATCAGCGCGCTATGCGTGTTGGAAGACAGATAGAAAAAAGTTTCCCGAAATTGCTAGTTTAGAGGTGTGGCCCCCGTAGGCAAGGAGTCAACGGTAGGGCCGATGGAGGCCAGACCAGAATGGCGCTGGAATATATGCTTAAACTTGCGGAAGATAGCCCCACTAAAAAATTATACGTGTTATAGTTGCTTTAAATTAGCGGACTAAAAATAAAAGATAATATATATCATGTTGACTAGCGAGTTGAGGCGAGAAGAAAAGTGCATAATATATTATAATATATAATTATTATTTTATATATATATTATCATAATATATTATATAGATATATATAGAAATATATATAATTATATATATATATATATATAATATAAGTATATATATATTATATATGTTTTATAACATATAATATTAATATATATTAATGCGGTATCATATTAACTATTTTAAAACAACTTAACCTTATATATATATAATTATATATATATATATATATAGATATATTTATATAAATATTTATTCTATATATATAGTTATATATTATATATTATAATTATATATATATAATATAATATATAATATATAATTTATTATATATATAATAATATAACGTAATATATATATATATATATAATATATATATAAATATTAAATAATTTAATTAATAATAATAATATATATATAAATATAATTAATATAATAATATAATATATTAACGATAAATAATATATATATATATATAATATATATATAGTTATATATATTATATATATATATAATATATATATAGATATATATATATATATATATATATATTATATATATTATATATATTATATAGTATGTATAAAAAATAACTTAAATTTTCTTTTAAAAATAAATATTAATTTTTTATTATTATCAGCTCATCGCCCCACCCTCATTCGCCCCTTTATCTTAACGCCCACCTAATCGAATTCATCGCCCACAAGGGGGCGATATCGCCCAGGTTGGTGGAACCACTGCTCTGGAGAGTCTCATGACTCTCTCATTCGCATTGGAAAGGCCGCGTATTAGGATGCGAACCCACGCCCGCTGTGGCAAGCACCTCCGACCCGTCGCTAAAGCAGGCTTGCATATCGGGACCTCAATATCCTTGCAGTTTTCCACTTTGGTCAGAAACCATACCAAAAACTTTCCCTCTGCCAATTTGTTCGATCTCCGGATTGAGGTTATGTGGTCTGAGAATGGAGCATAACCAAATTATATTATAGTATATATATATATAATATATATATATATATATATATATATATATATATATATATATTAATATATATATATATATATATCCTTTAATATAATAGTATACTAATATATATATAATAAGATG
>JABUQX010095915.1:0-2500 GCA_015478945.1 Trachelipus rathkii | reverse complement strand
GAGCTGCACTAACTCCTTGAGGTCATTCTGAATAGAAAGTGGTAGGTAAATTTACTACTGTATCGTTATATTAGCGGGAAAGCAATTGGCCGAGCATTAACGTTGAAATAACCAAGAATGATGATATTCAAAGAAATGATAAGAGAGAAATGTGTTCTAATTTGGAGTCTTAGTCGAACAAGAATATAGGATAGTCAGTTGAGTTAGGAGGCAGATATACCAGAACTGATGAAAGTTGTGGTTAGATTGACAGGTTAGCTTGAGCCATTAGATAGAATATTCGGAAAACTCCAAAATCAAAGAAACGGAAACAAACAACATCATTACACAATTTGCACAACTGCCTTCGGCTGAAAATTGAAAGAGAATAGTAGGATTCAACAGAGTAGAGTTTGAAGTCAGACAAGCCGCCAAAAACCCTAGTCTCTCGTTGAAAATAAGAGTGAGATATAGAAAAAGAATGTGATGTTCAGAAAAATTAAAATTAAATTTAAAACCTAGAAGGTTACACAAAATTTATGAATAAAGGAGACCGTAGCCATCAAAAACGGGCCTGGCAATTCCGTTGACGGCCACCCAATTCATCACCGGAGCTGTCAATGCCTTTAATGGTGATCTGAAGTAGGATGGATAAGGGTGTTATGGTGTGTGAGAGCCATCCCTAAAGGCTTCTCCGAGACTGAATACGCGTTCGGCTGCCATTTTTTCCCTTTTCTTATTCTTTTAAAAGTGGTAGTGTTTGTCTGGTAATATGCGTATTGTTATTGCTGTGTTGATAGCAGGGAGAGCTTGCTCCGAAATCAGAAATGTGGATATGAGCGCAAAAGGGAAGAACAATTGGCCAACTGCGTCAGTGCCATGCGGATGTATTCTAAAGACTCTTATATGCACACTAGGGGGTAATCTCATCTCTTTGGGCGCTTACTTCCTTCACACACATATATATATATATATTATATATATATATTATATATTATATATATAATATATATATATATATATATACTATATATATATATATTATATATATATATATATATAGGAAGAAAAGCTTAAGACGCTAGTTATAAATTATAGTAAGTAATGCCTTAAAGAGATAATATTATTATGGCTTTCAGATGGATTAGAGAATCCTTGAGAATTTAGAAAGATATTATAAACTTATTTATTAAGTAAAATTTTTTTGGCCTGGAGGTGACTTTTACTGATTTAGCGTCCTCTTCAATGTGTGAGTAATAAGCTAAATATAAAAATATAACAAATTCAAATAATTATTAAGAAAGTTTTGGGATTAATTTTGAAAAAAGGTGTGGAGTTTAAAATGTTGTTTAAGATGGGGCTCGGATTAAGAAATATTTTTTCTGAATGTTGAAATTTGTGGTGTTATGTTTAATACAGAAAGAATTGGTGTAATTTTTTCTGAGGTGTAGGAGTTTTATGTTTATGAATGCGTCTTGCGTGTACAATATCTATGTGTGCATTGTGTGTGCCTCTGCATGTGGAGGCAGAGTTAAGTTATCCACAAATGTTAAAGATTATACTTTTGTGTTGGTATTGTTGCGGTGGAAGCCTGAATATATATAATATAATATGATATATATTATATATATATATATATATATATATATATATATATATATAGTATGGTAATTATAATATATATATATATATATATATATATATATATATATCATATATATATATATATATATATATATATATATATATATATATATATATATATTGCGCGATTGTAAGAAATTTTTCGAAGAAATTTGTTGTGAATGTAATCCCATTTGGTAACATAGCCTACATAGGGATTTCCAAAGTAATTCCAAAACTGGATTTCCCCGAAAATTCGGCAGTGCAAAAATTTTGAAACAATTCTCGATTAATTGCAAGCATTTTTAAAGAAAACAGAACGTGCAAATTTTTCATGTTCAAAAACAAAACTTCAACCACAACAACAATTAGATTTTGATCCTGGGCTTAAAGTATACTTTGAGGGAAGCACCCATTTGGAACTGTCAGATGAGACTTGAGATTTAAACGGACATTTGCATGAATTTTACGAAGAAGAAGCGAAGAAAGATGAATTAAATCTAAAAAGAGGTTTCTTGCAATTACAATGAATTTTTTTTTTATATCTAATGCCTAAGAAAGAGTCAAAAGTTTTCCTTTGTCGCTTTAAATAAATCTGAAGCATGGCTTATTTTTAGAGGATTTTTTTTGTGTAAAAGTGTTGATTGAGTTGCTTAAAATTGTTCTGACAACTTTGAGGATCAAACATAATGGACTGGATTACGAGATATGTTCTGGCATAAAGAAATTGTAACCTATTCCCAGCTTGAACTTAGTATTTCTTTTATTTATAAAATTTCTTCTATTTCTTTTGTGCATTGTGTCCCTAAACGTCATAGAATCATGTTTAAATTCATTCCGATGGTTTAACGTCTACAAAATAAAATGCTTCAATATTACACAAAAATTTTATCTCTCC
>JABUQX010095914.1:22500-51691 GCA_015478945.1 Trachelipus rathkii | reverse complement strand
ATATTAATATTAATATATATAATTAATATATCTATATATATATATTATAATTATATAATATATTATAAATTATATATATATATTATATATATATTATAATTAATTATTAATATATATATATATATATAAGATGAGTGGAGACATTGAAGAGTGAGAAGAGAGAGAGAGAGAGCTCCGTCATTTCCTTCATAGAAAGAGAAAGCAGATAGAGACGAGACTGCAAGGGATTTCGTCTGAGACCGGAAAAAAACAATTGGCTATGTTTCCCAAAGAATAATATTCAAAAATAATTCGAGTATATGTATAATGTACGACTGTACTGTTATAAATACCATTTGCGAATACTTTAATTTGAGTCGCCATTTATCTTGCTTAACTACTGGGAGAGTTTGATAGGAACATTCGTTAGAGATTAGTGTGTCAGATGTTCAGTGCAATTGTGTGTCTATAACACTAATGAACATATAGAAAGTGTGGAAAATAATTTTACTATATGTGGAAGTTATTATGGTGAGAATGAATTAAAAATATATGTATACATAAGCATGTCTTTAATAAATATTGTTATCTTAATTTTGTTAAATCCTGTTTTATTTTATAATCACAATTTTTACCAAGAAATTTTAATATAATTTCTTTTAAAATTTCGGAATACCTTATGTACGAA
Source organism: Trachelipus rathkii (assembly GCA_015478945.1). NCBI lineage: Eukaryota > Metazoa > Arthropoda > Malacostraca > Isopoda > Trachelipodidae > Trachelipus > Trachelipus rathkii. The sequence goes on along the minus strand of JABUQX010095914.1, from coordinate 51,024 downwards.
TATTATATACTAAAATTATACTTCAGATATGTTATTTCAGTACTAATGGAAAGAAGTCACTTTTGTTAGGAATTGCATGCAAAGGTAAAAACATTTGGAATTTTTTTACCTGGAAGTAATATTAGTATATAGTAGCTATATAAATTTCCATAGATTTTTTTTTTCAATTTCATATCTTTTCTCTAAAACTTGGCAAGTGAATCATTTAGGTTTGTTCTTAAGTGGAAGATATATTATATCCTCTTAAACTCAAATAACCTGATATATTGATATAAATATAATAAAGATAGTCATGAATATGTAACATATATTAAACATTATAATAAGAAATATTGGTGAATAATTTAAAATACAGTGAATGCTTAAGTTTGGATAAGCATATTATATATTATATCTTATCAAAGTGTATTATAGCATAAATATATCAATATTGTAATTCATAGATATCTATTAGTAATAATAGTAGACATGAAGATGTATTAGTGAAATATAATGTATTTTTGTGTCAAAGTTTATACACACTTGTCTTTTCTAAGTGTTCATGAGATTAGATGGGATCTAAAAAATGATCACAATGGATATTTACGCTTAAAGTATAATAATCAGTGAGATTTAGAATGCTCATTTCCTGGAAGCTAGGTCCTATCAGCAAGGAAATTATCCATAGTCGAGTTGTTATTTATTTATTAAACCTAAGAGGTTTGAGTTAGGCTTGGTATTGGGTAGGAGTCAACGTTTTACGGTAACGACAATAGCCATCTATTTTAGGTCTAGGTTTTGGGGCAAATGACAATTACTAATTTATATGTAGTATTGGTCTGGTTTTTGGGCTAATGAGAAGATTTTTCGTTGTGTAGATGTAGGAGTCGTGAATTGTATCATGACTTTTTTAGATGATACTAGTGTTTTAGGATATTATTGTTTGTTTAGTATTTTATTTAATATTGAATATAAAAATATGTAATCCCTATGATAGCTCAGTGTGTAAGAATATGCAACTAATCGCCAAACAAAGTGAGGGTTCCAGGTTAGCAACTGGTCGGGTGGGAGAATGTGAGCAATTCTCCTCTTTTGGCTTTGCTCCGTCCTGCTCGGACGTTAAATATATATATATATATATAATATATACTATATATATATATATTATATATTATATATATATATATACGATAGTTTTTTAAATCCCTCTCTATATATTATATATTTATATATATATATATATATATATATATATACTATATACTATATAATATATATATAGGTAATATATAATAGGTATATAGACATCTTGCCTATATACTGTAATATTGATAGTATACGTAATAATGAAATATATCTCAATCGGATATCGAATATCAAAGTCAGACGAAAAGGTTCGAGTTTTACGCCTATATATTATGTAATATAATTTATATATATAATTTTAATATATAATATATATATATTATATATATTATCTATATAATATATATATATATATTATATATATTATATTATATTTATATATACTATAGGCCACTGTTAATGTTTTAAGACTGTCTAGTTTTGATCTTTTTTTTTTTTTTTTTTTATAACATTATTGGCTAGTATATAATACTAACAATGATTTTAAATAGTGACGGACATGAATCAATACTATAAAGTTTAGCATATATTATTAAATAATTATTTAAAATTCACATTTATATAAACATAATAAAATTTTTTTAAAAAATCATATATAATCTCGAAGTAGATCACACTTAAAGAATAACCAAATTACATTATTTGTAAATAGCGTGTAAAGCTTTATTACAATAAAGTAAAAATAATAATGAAAAAAAATTATGGGGAAAAGATCCGACGAGGGACAGAGGGGGGGGTGAAGTTTTCCATACCCACGTAGGAGGGAGGGGCGGAGGAATCCAGCGACACCCAAATACTCAAAGAGGTGGGTTCCGGTAGACTCTCCGGAGGGGGGGAAATAGTCTACCGCGTCGTTCCTATACGGATAGCAAGAGACCCGACTTACCTGCATATACTTTGCTGTTTTAATCACTTTAGTTAAAAAAAATTATAACTGATCGTGAGAGTGAGTCCTTTTAAAGGACAAGTTCCTTTTTTTATTTTGAATCATTGTCTCAGTCACCATATCATTTAAATATATAGAATGTGTTAGGCATCAGTATTACCCTAGACCGGAAATATGTGAGAAATAATACAGAGATAATCACACAAAAAGGTCTCTAAAATCGTGATGCAGCTCAGTAAAGCATATTATCACTTGGTCATCATATCTATATTATATATTATATATCATACGTTATATTATATATCTAACTATATCATACCTGAGCCTATATTATCATATATATATATTTAATTAATATAATATATATATACTATATATATTAATATTAATATATATATTTAATTATATATATATTATATATTATAAATAATATATTATATAATATATATATATTATAATTTATATATTAATTAATATATACTATATTATATATATATAATTATATATTAATTTAATATAACTATATAACTTATATATATACTACATATATGCGCTCCTCTGCAACCTTCATCTCTGTCCCCCTGCACAGCTGGTAGTCTATTTATTTTTTCAAATAAGCTAACGTTTGTCGGAACAAATAAATGTTAAACGCAGTGCGCCATAAGCAGAAAAGTTGAAACTATTTTATTTTCCTATTATTGTGTAATACTAGTTATTCACATGATTTTGTTTAATTGAACAAATGGAAAGTGTAATAATATTATATAGTAAATAAGTTTGGTTTAGGTTAGTAAAGTTATTACTTAAGTCAAGTTATTTTAAGTTACGTTAGGTTGGAACTTTTTTTTAAATATTTTTAAAGGTGTTGAAACTCTCTTTTATTACAATAAGTTTTATTTTGATTTTTCTCAATTGTGTTCAGATCCATGCAATCAATATGTCTGGAGACACAGATAACAAGTACATGATTCATATATATAGTATATACTATATATATATATATATATAATATTTAAACAATAATACCTATAAAAATTTTCAGATCCACGTTAAATTTTAATATGGTTAATATTATACTATTAATAGATGTATATAATATATATACATTAATAGTAATTACTACTACGGTCATGAGCACAACAAAAATAATAATGTACGGATGCGTACTAACGAATACTGCTTTCTCTTTCATATAACTCCGCCAAACATATCTAAATAATTATTAATATTCCTAAATTTATTATATATATATATATATATCAGTATATATATATAATATATATATTATAATATATATATAATATAATTATTATATATATATATATATATATTAAATATATATATAATACTAATATATTAATATATATATATATATATATATAATATAAATATATATATATATATAAAATATATATATATTAATATACTATTAATTATATATTAATATATATATTATATATATATAAATATAATATTATATATTAATATTTATATTATATATTAATATATATAATATATTAATATATTATATATAAATTTTAAGAAAAACATGTGGCTAGTAGGGATATAACTTTTCCCTATCACTCACATTAAAGCACGATTCATGGACATCATAGATTCTATATATTGAAGCATGTTCAATTAGAAGCATGCTTATTTAACGATCAAACAAGTTATGTATAAATACATGTTACATTTGTTCTCCTGTGTATATAAGGGAGCTCTTTCTTGTGGTCATACCTTGCAGAATACTTTAGGATTACCACGAATCTACTCAATATTTTTCTTTATATACAAATTTAAATAATTTTATAAAATTAATACCTATTAAAATATATAAATATACTCTATTATTAAATACGACGATATCTTTAATAAGAAGACACAGCTCTTTGTAATTTAAATAAATGCTTAAGGCGCAAATCATCAAACATTAGAGATATTTTGCTCATCTCCGTGCTACAAACACTACATAATCCGTGAAAATTAAATTGTAGAGTCTCGGTGTAGTCTCATTATTAGTTTTGGTTAAGAGCCACACGTGATATCTTTTTCAGTAAAAATATATAAAAAAGAATAGTATCTTTCTTTAAGGAATAATAAATCATAATATAATATTACATACTTAATATATATTGGTAAATTACTGCGTGCTTAGAGTTGTTGTTAAGAGATGATTATATATCTGATTGTGACTGATTCTAATCACACAGGCTACACGCCTATCTAACAAAGCTGTGTACGTCATACTAGTCGTCATTTTTCACTCATTCTGGTTAACTATAGAAATGATGCAAATTTATATCAAAGATATTCTCTCTTTTATACTTTAGACTACTTAAGGTTTAAATAGAGAGTATATAATAATATAATTTTAATATAAGACCATATAATTTAAGACATATATATAAATTTTCAGTAAAAAAGGGAAAAATAAAAAAAAACGTATATATAATATTTATAATAATCGTAATTATTCAAACTCATAACCTTATGATTTTAACATATGACTCTTTTGAATGACTAGACCTTTATTTATGATTTTAACAATACTACAATAAATTCAAAATATTATCTCATAAATTTGTGATGTTAAAACACATTATAATGCTTTTTCAATCTAGTATTAATCTGTATGCTAAAGTCACTAGTTTCTCTTCATTTTGATGGTGTTTAATTCTCCAATCCATATCACTCCTAAAATAACGCTCACTCGCTCAATCTATAGTATTGATGAGTGGTGCTTTCCACTAGTATCTATGGTACTAAAGCTACTTGATTTTCCTTTTTGGGGTGTAATTACATTCCACACCTACACTAAAAATATACGCTCATCGTATCTCGTAACTGATGAGTAATGATCGAGTGTGAGACTGATAAATAAATACTTTGCTGCAGCACTGATATTATGAAAATTGGATATAACCCATTACGGGCCATTTTATATCAATGCCTAAAATCATATATTATAACTAATGAAAAGGGCTTTCATACTTACTGTAGGTCAGCATCTCATATTTTCGTAGATGCTCACATCTATCATCTCCTCATCTTTATTCTCACTAAATAATACATATTTATGATTACATAATAATTGACTTCACACATACTGATGTACTAGTCTCATTCGTTTTTTATAATATCGATGAGATTTCTACTTGGTATGATTCCTTTGAAGGTGAATGATTTGTCAATGCAATTTCGGCCATCAACTTATCAAAGTCTAAACATATCTCCATATCCTCTTCATCTTCAGTAGGTTTTATTTGCTGAAAAGCCACAATCCGTCACTATCAGTGCTGTTGCAGGTGTTGCTGATAAGTCGGCTTCTTTTGTTCTGTGAATTCTTGTTTTTTTTTTTTTTTTTTTTCACGCTCGAGCAAGCTCCTCGGTTATGCTATTTAAATGCATTCTAGAAGTGGTTCACCGTTGGAGATGCCATTTTTGTGGGGTTTCAGCTTTTTTTAGGAATTCCACATTAAGAACCTTTTCCTAATCGAATGGATTTATTATTAATCTAAAAGTTTCTCATAATTCTTCCCCCAAAAAGAAAGTATCGGCCATATTAACCAATACCAAAAAAATGGCCGATACTGTTGATACCGATACGATACTATCGGTAAATATTTTATTTTTTTAGATCTCAGCAGAAAGGATTTTTATTTATTTTCTTTTTAACATTTATGGAAAACTGTTTTATTTTCCTTCTTGTGGGAGAATTAAATTTCAAATTAAATATTAAATATTAAAGTGGAAAAAATACAAACTACTACTACTACTACTAAATATACGGTAAATAATATAAATTTCATACCTTTACAACTTTCACGTAATCCATCGGATTAAAAAAGTTAGTTTTCTTTGTGATTCTGCCGCTCCTCCTCACTTGTGTATTATTATTGTCGGTTGATTTGGGATTCTCATAAAAGGCGTGGGCGCAACTGTCACATGATTGCTTGGCGATTGGAGCCTATTATATATATATATATATATATATGATATAATATATATTATATATATATATATATATATATAATATTATATATATATATATATATATATATATATATATATATATCAGGGTTCACACTGAAATTTTGAATTTGAATTCCCTGACTTTCCCTGACCAAGGGCGCAAATTTTCCCTGACCAGCGTGTTCATTATTTTTGGCGTATAAAATATCTATTAATCATTATTGCAGCCTATTTACTCAATTCAAACATTAAATTATTGAAAATTTACCTTAGAAACTGTTCATCATCATGGATGAATTTAAAAAAATATTTTATTTTTTTTAGTAATCAGCCTATACCTTCCCCATTGTCGTCAAATGACATAAATAATGACAGTTGACATAAATAACAAAAAATTGAATATCAAAAAATAATGAAACCAGTTTTACTTTGCATTGAAGCTAAAGGAGGACAAGACGAATGTCGGGTGCAAATTTCAGACAATTTCACCAAATAACAGCAGAGTTACATCAAAATTAAGTTCAAGAGATGTTAAGTCAATTTGGTGCGAAAAAATACGGTACATAAAAAGATTAGGCAAAAGTTCGAAATTTCACGTCGGTGAGTTGATGGGAAGAGAGTTTCTAAGACGTTTTGTGGGCAACTTTTCGTTACATATATAAAAGATTTGAATGCATGTAAACCGGTCGTTTTTAATTTTTTGAAACGAAAAACCTGGATATCAATATTATAAGAGATGTTAGGATGGTTTTCAATAATACCATTAATACTTTCTCAACACAAGACCAGCCAACCGTTCGTTTGATCATATGTTTTTTTTTTAAAGACAACCATATTCGTTGGTTGCTATTTGACGAGTTTGAATACAATGAAAACTCGAACGACATATATATAATATATTAAATAAATATATTTATCTATATGTAATAACTTTTCTTATATAATATTATATATATAATCTATTATAAATAATACTATATATATATCTATAATAATATAATATTAATATATTATATATTACTCATATATTACTACTATATGATATAGGGTCGGAGACGCTACATAATAGAGACTCGTAGAACCCAACATTAAAATGCAATTATATATATTATCAATGTTGTATCTCTATTAATCTAACCCACACTCATTTCTTTGTCTTACGCAACACAGCACTCCTCCGAAGTTGTAATTACTATTATTAAATCTTAGTTTCCCATGATGTACGAAATCTGCGTCTAGTTTTGATATCATACTATGTATATTTCATATCTTTAAGAGCTCTTCTCTATCTTTCTTTCTGTTGTTAATAATACAGTTCTAAGTTATCAATATTTAATAATAATCAATGTCTTTTATAAAAAACCAATAAAATTCTTTAGAGTCTTGGAAATTTATTTGAATATGCATATTTATCATGTCTATCTATTTATTTTGTATCTTCATATATTTATTATTATTTATTAATTTAACTCTTCCGCCAAGTTTTTTAAATTTCACATTTTAATATTTCTCATTTTCTTCATTTTTATTTGTTTATTCTACTAATTATTTTTTAATTCTTCGTCTTTATTCTATCTATTTGAAGTAAACTCAATCTCTATATCTATCTTATATATTATTAAAAAAATTTTTACTCCATTATATTGTTCAAACTTCTCTTTACTATATATTAGTCTCCTTTCAGCATGAAATGTTTATTATTTAAATATATTTATGTTATCTATATTTTCTTTACGTTCAAAATATTATCATAACGTTTAATTCATTCCTTATATAAATATATAATAATATTCTTATATTATTATTCTTAGTATTTATTATATTATATATAATAATTATTATTATATATATATACTAATATATTATATATATACATATTTTGTTGTTTCTTGTCTGGAATATATAATGTAATTTTTTCAAAAATATTATGCATACATGTTATAAAAAAATATATAAATATTATAAAATATTTTATATATATTAATTATAATAAATAATACAAATATATATATATATAATATATATTATTATTATATATATATATATATAATATATCTATATATTATATATATATATTATTATATATATATATATTTAATTATATCTATATAATATATACATATATTATATAAATTAATTATATATATAAATAAAATTAAATTCATATATTATATATATATATATATATTAAATATATATATATATATATAATTATTATATAAATATATATATATATTATAATTATATTAGTAATATATATATAATATAATTATATATATATATTATATATAACGTTTTAAAAATTGGAAATGCGCTGCATATTTTTATTTAGATTTAAAAAGAACAAAAGGTGGGGAGTCGATTACTGGGCTTACACCGGGATTGAAAAGACGTGTTGCAAATGAGGACAATATGTATTTACATTCCAACTATTATGTTTTTTTGTTTAATATATATATATATATTATATATATATTATATTATATATATATATATATTACTATAATATAATTAGAAAAAATATTTGTTAAGATAAGGGATATAAAAAATATATTATATATATTTTAATAATGTATTAATTAAATTTCCACTTCCTCGGATCAAAGTTGATCTCTCCCGTAGATATTAGATTAAGATGAAGGAATGCATGAGAGAGAGAGAGAGAGAGAAGAGAGCAGAGAGAGAGGAGAGGAGATAAGAAGAGAGAGAAGAGAAGAGGAAGAAGAAGAGAGAGAGAGAGAAGACAAGAGAGAGAGAAGAAGAAGAAGATAAGAAAAATAGAATAGAGAGGGAAAGAATAAAGAAATAAGAAAAAAAGAAAAGTAAAAGTAAAAAAAAAGAAAAAGAAAATATGAAAGATAAGAAAAAGAAAAAAGAAAAAAAAAGAAAAAAAGAAAAAAAGAAAAAAGAAAAAAAATAGAAAAAAAGAAAAAAGAAAAAAAGAAAAAAGAAGAAATAGAAGAAATAAAGAAGAATAAGAAGAATAAAAGCGAATAAGACAATAATAAAGATAGAACAAAGAGAGAGAGAGAGAAGAAGAGAAAGAAGAGAGAGAAGAGATGGAAAGAAGAGAGAGGAGAGAGGAGATTGAAGAAGAGAGAGAAACTCTCGACCTCCACTCCAAAAAATATGTTTTTAAAAAATTCAGAATTCATAATATTATCAAAACAAGCATTATTATTCCTATTACTTATATATTTTTAATAAAAATTAATATGATTTTTTAATTTTCTTGTTATTATTTATTAATTATTATTTTTATTAAATTATATTAGAAAGAACAGAGTGGGTGGTTCGAATCTAAGTTAATTTTAATGTAAAATGAATAAAAGTGTTTGTGTTAAATGTTATGTAGTATTTTAGATTAGTAATAATAGACTAAGTATAAATAGAAAAAATAATTAATAATATTTAATAAACATATAATGCAGAAAATGAATAATGATGAAATGATAATGATTAATGAGAATAAAATAATGATAATACCCATAATTGCCGAGAAGTACAAATCCTATACTCTCTAAGGTAGGTTCAAATCTAACAACTTTATAGACTGATTATGCCAAACCAGAGCTAAACGCATTAAAATATGGGAGTTATTACACGACGGGAATCGCAATACCACTCCTACAGTTGAAATTGCTGTTGTTTTATAAATTTATATTTAAAGTATAGTTAATTGCAACTATATCGTATAGACAGAAATTTATTAATTATGTAAATGAGATTGACATAAAACAAATGTGAATTTAATAATGAAATGAAATAATGCTTGAATGTTTATTTTATAGATAATTTCTGTGTATTAGCTGCGATAACAATCCTCCTCAACCATGTATAAATGTATTTGCAAAAAATAATGTAAGCTTATTTTGATTTTTCATAAATTATCTTTACTATTCATAAATACAATTTACTGTAAATAAATTTTAACCGAGACTTTTAAATGTTTAGAAATTTAAATTTTTTTTAAGCTCAAGATTAATTATCTTTAATTAACAACTTAAAAACAGAAAAAAAACCGTGATCAATGCCTGAAGAGGCTTATTAGCAAAAGGACTATACTAAACAATAAAGGATATTAAAGGCTTTTAAACTTCTTTATAATTCTAGGTAGTCCGTAATAAAAACTTCATTTCTTACTTGAAGATATAAAAGATTATATTTAGAAAAATGAAAGACTTGAAAAGTACGATTATTAGATCGCTGATTAATAATTTCTGATTGATGATTCAGATTGATAGAATGAATAGAGATATGATCGAATAGAGATAAAGATGATATGATGATAGATGAATAAGATGAACGTGATAGATATTAGATAGATAAAAGGAGAAGATATGATAGATGATGTGAAAGCATAGATGATGATATGATGCATGATATTGGTAATATCCTAGTATTCTCTGACTCACTTCCTCTGATGTCTTCTCTCTCTCTCTCCTCTACCTCTCTCCTTCGTCTCACTCTTCTCTTCTCCTCTTCTCTCTCTTCTCCTAAACCTTAACCAAAATCTTCCTACAATTTTCTACGCCACTAAGTCTCTCTTCAATTAAATCTCATTATAAATACAAGAACACTTCTCTCCTCCGTCTCTCCTTCTTCAAATCGCACTGACCAATGATGCGTATACCTCTACTGTGTATACTCCTCCAGTCTATTTATGCGATTAACAATCAATTAAATGATAATAGAATGATAATTTGTAATAATACATGTATTGCTTTAGATTGACTTACTTTCAATTCTTGAAATTGATCTTATATATTTATATAGCGAAGCATTGCTTACTTGCTGCATGGACACGCAGGCATTTGGAATATAAATATAGTAATAGTAAGGAAGTATATAACTATATATACCTACTATAAAAGTATTATATATATATATATATATATATTATATATTACTGTATATATATATTATTTATATATAGATATAGAAAGTTATTTTAGAAATATTAAGGCAAGGAAATTTAATTTGGACGAAATCTTATATAAATATATTCATATATAAAATTTTACCGTGGTCAGTTTTTGATTTTTTTTTTTTTTTTTATATTTGTACTATATATCCAGTAGTAACATAACCATTTTGGATAAACGTAGCTACGCCCTTTTTGACCTTAGACTGACGCTGGTCATTTGACCAAGTAATTTATTACTGAACTTGAACTATTTTTGGGCCAATTTTTTTACCTGAATACTTTATGCGTGTTAAATAGACAACTGTCAAAACATTTCAGATTTAATTTTGTCTAAAGTTTTTTATTTATTTTTTTCTTTTATATTTAATGAGATTTTATTTATTGTTTATCTTTTTTTTTTTTTTTTTTTTAGATTTTATTTATTTTTTTTTTTTTTTTTTTTTATTTATTCTAGTGGTATAACCTTGTATGAAATTGCGTCGCCATTATTGTTTATATTGCGTTTGTTAATCATCGCACATATTCATCGTCGTCACCCCGAAGTTCGTCGGGACATGACTGGAAAATATCACGTCGCGTTTAAATCGTCGCATATCTCGTGTGTCGCGTTTAATCGTCCGGTTTTTTTAAGTTCCGCGAGACGACGACGACGCACCGGAAATAGACACGCACCGCACAAGCCCGCACTGACAAAACCAAGCGGACAGTTTATTAATAACTGACTGTTCTTAGGCAATCCTCGTTTTAATTCTATATAAATATAAGAGATGTAGCTTTTTAAAACATCACAGATGTAATAACCATAGAAACTTAATACAATCACCTATTAACATCACAGAATACCAAACACACACATTCTCAATAATATATTTCAAAAGTATTTAATAACTAATAATTAAACCAAACCGTTACCTCATTCACACAATGTAAATATTTCAAATTCAAAATCAAGATCAGTCATTACAACTACGTGAAATAGGCTTTTCTTGCTCTTGCTACTCCAGAGAAAAGTTTCGTGAACAAAATCACGTTTTCTACCAATTTCATTGCCCTGAATCTGAATGTGTACGTTGAAGTATTTTGAACAAGACTAAATATATTATCAGATAGAAGAATACATATTAGAGAGTTTGTGACTTGTCTTACCTGGAAAATGGATATCAACAGGTATTCCGATCTTGGGCCCTCTTTGAAGGAATGGCTCGGCCACAGTGTCATTGGTTAATACTAACAATAGAGAGCTGATGAGATTATCATAAATAGATCATATTCAGTGGGTGCGGTATACGCAATCAATCACATGTATTTAATCCCATGCGCGGTGCGATGCGCGTAACAGTGTCTCTATCTATGCTGATTCGATCATCCCACCCACAAGAATGACAAAGGACATTGATGGGATTTATAAAAAGTGACTCTTCCATGTATAGATCAAGAAATGGAATCAGACGTAGCATCTATTAAGAGAGTGTAAGGATTTAACTAATGGGTAGGCTGAATGCCTTATTAATATTACAAATGGTATTATATATTAAAATCATCTTATTTTGCATATCAAAACAAAATTTGGAATACTATTTCCATAATTAAAGTATAGAAAAAGCGCATATCGATTTCTGAACATTTTATATTATATATAAGTATTATATAATATATATAATATTTATATATATATATATAATAAATATAATCATTACTAATAATAATAATATATATCCATATATATTCAAATATACACTATCAATATATATACTAATACTAATTAGATTAATAAAAATAACAATAAACGAGTATCAAATAATTAAATAATTAATATAAAAAACAACAGAAGAGAGAGGAGTAAATCGCTTATATCCACTAAACACCATACATATAAAATACTTAACACTCCCTCATACACACACCACAGTATAAACACCCCAACCGATACGGATACTCTATACGCACACACGATCCAACTCAACCAAAACGCACCCCCGATCAAAACCAAAGAACCAAACACCTCTCAGCTAGCCCACTACTTTACAACAGACACACACACACTACCCACCCATAGACACTTAACTCACATCTGCACCTACCCACAAGAACCCAACAACTACACTTCACGACACTGCGCTAAGACGTACGCTAACACGGCACTATAACTACAGGCACACACCTCTACCACCCAAAAAAACCAACACTTCAAGATCCTGCTATGGATCATACACTCAAAGCTAGCTTAACTACCTAATAATACCGAGATCTAAGTCTACTACTTGACAGCTTAATGGCACAAAAACGCAAAAATAATTCCCGCTAAGAAGAAGCTAAGTATATATATTAAAACAAAAACACAGCACACAACGACATAAGCTAGAATATGGTGTGTGTGTGCCAATACACCTACCATAGCGACACTTACGAGCTAAGCTATACCTACACCACAAGCACACATACTAGACACCGCAACAATACCACCCTTGATGAAGCTGCACAGCAAGTTAGCTCACTCATACACGTTCACACACACCAAAAAAATAAAAACAAAACATATATATTAATAATAATATATATATTAACATATAATATATATACATAATAATTATATATCCTTTACTTAAAATAAATAGAGTCATGTATAGGGACGGTATCAAGAGGAGCGTTTGGGGTAAAGCCCCATTAGCGACTAATTCACAATTGATGATGTCGAAGTACTGAGGCCATGATAGTTACTACTCTAAAATTTCAGGAAAAGCTGACAATCATTAATAATTAGAATCTAATTTAGAATTATGCAATATAAATACATGCAAAAAGATGAGGAATGAAGAAAGGAAGAAACAAAAAATCAGTGATTGTAAATATATCAATTAATTTTATTTACTATCATACTGTAACGAAATTTTATAAACATTAACATTTACATACCTTAAAGCAGTAAATAGTAAATCATACACCTAATCACCTAAGGGATTAGTTGCTTTTGTTTTACTGCTTTACTGCTTAACTTTCTGCTACTGTTTTAACTCATATGTTTACTGTTTTAACTCCACATATTCATTAACATTACTTACCTTAACAGTAAATAGGTAAATCAATAGAGGTGTTACTAACACCAAGGGGGGAATAAGTATGCTTTTGTTTTACTGCTTTACTGCTTTAATCATGTTTATCTGCTTTAACTCATGTTTTACTGCTTTAAACTTTCTGTTTACTGTTAACTTTCCTGTTTACTGTCATAACATTTTGTAACGTTTATAAATTAAAACTCTTTTTACTGCTTTAAACTCCTATGTTTTACTGTTTTAACTCACATATTCATTAACATTACATACTTAAAGCGTAAATCAGTAAATCAATAGAGTGTTACCTACAACAAGGGGGGATTAGTATGCTTTTGTTTTAACTCATGTTTTACTGTTTTAACTTTCTGCTTACTGCTTTAACTCATGTTTACTGCTTTATAACTCATATGTTTACTGTTTTAACTCACATATCCGTTAATAATACAGGAAATGAAAGCAGGTAATCAGTAATCATAGAGGTGTTACCTAACACCAAGGGGGATGTTATGCTTTTGTTTTACTGCTCTAACTGCTTTACTCATGTTTTACTGCTTTAACTCTGTTTTACTGCTTTAATTTCTGCTTTACTGCTTTTAACTTTCTGCTTTACTGTTTTCTTAACGCAGTCTTTTTTAACTCATATAATTTTTAACATTAATGTTTTTATTTATGGTTTTAAATAACTTTTTTTATTTATTTTTATTATTAATTTTTATTTATTTCTTATTATTTTTTTATTATTTATCTTTAATTATTTTATTTTATTATTTTTATTATCTTAGTGTTATTTACATCATCAGCCTTTGGTTATTATTATTTAGAACACACAATCACTATGACACTTGCAACGACACACAACAACACAGCACACCAAGACACAGGCTGATATAACAGTTTTCCTCCATTTATTAAAATATTCCGATAACGACACTTATAACAACATTCACTATGACTTATTTACTCATAGACACGGCATTCATTTTACACTTATTACACAATGCGGTCACACCACACACACTGTAAACTTATAAAACACATTCCTATGATAACTTATACCACATTCCATGACTTACATTTAATACATAGACACTTACATTTTACAACTTACACTCACACTACAGATTTACATTACAACTTCACACAGAATTTACTTACACTGTCACACACAGATTTACTTAAATCACCTACAGATTTACTTACACTCATACACCGATTTATCTTAGCACACACAGATTTACTTTAACACTCGTGCAATATTTAACACCCACACACACACCAACACCCACGCACACTCACACACCCACAAGAACATATACGGTATAAATATTATTAATAAAGACATTTTATGTTTTAAATTTTAAATTACATTGAAGAAATCACTTCAAATATAAAATACAAATATATTTCACAGTTTTCTTAAACTGTTATAATAAATCAATGCAATCTCAATCTTTGAAACAAAGAACTTTAATCTGATATAACTGTTAATCTTTTTTGTTTATAAATATTTATAATATCATGTTTTAAAATAATTTTACTAATTTTTATGAAATTTAATTAAAAACATTATTTAACGTTCCTTTAAAGCAATAAAGCAAGACCCTAGCAGACCTCTACATCAAGCTATGCCACGATTTGTTCTATTGACTTACTGCTTTACATCATTTTTAGCTATGTAATAAGTATAAAATAACAATAAGTTTCTTCTCTTGCTATACTATAACATGTTTTTTTAAAGTAATTCTAAGTTTTTATTTAAAATATATACAATTAATTACTTACATTTATATTATTCACCGACTGTTAACTAAAATTATTTATCTAGTTTACATAATAATATGGAGTTTTCTTTTTTATTATTACATTATTATCTTATAGATACAATATGACAATTTCATCAGGAAAACACAACTACATCAAACCTCACTCTTACAGGATAGCGTAAACTGACCTCTCTAATGTAAATGTGCTGAAATAGAAAATTTAGGTCTAAATTTAGGATAATCTATTTTTGTTAACCCGGAGCGAATTAAAACTTAACTTATTTTGAACTTGTTTTCAAGACTGAACTTTTTTCACGTAAAATGTGGTGCAATAATACGTTAGGCCTAAAAATATAAAGGCTAAATTTAGGATAGCTATTTTGTAGAGGGCTAATTTAATCTAATACCCCAGGCTAAAAGGTAATTCCGTATACAGACAAATCATAATAGTTAATTTATTTTAATAATATACATTTTATGAACATGATGGATCGGTAAGATCCTTTAAGCAGGTAAAAAGAAATGTTTTCTTACTTGTGATTGGTCGGGGGTAATCCTTATCTATATATGACTGCGTATGTGATATGGGTCGAGATTATATAAATGATTTTAGAAATTAACTTTGTTCTTTTCAATTGTTATTTGAGAGCAGAGTGTTGTTATTATTAATCAATTTTAGACAACACAAATCATATTTACAATCATGAGTCATTTTAGCTGTTAAGCGGGTGCAAGTTCATCTGATTTGTGTGTTAAAAGGTGTTATACTGATTTTAACGTAGATGTATAACTCATCATCTTAATTAAATACTATACATTGAGGAAAAATTATTAATTTCACAATGAATGATAAAATAAATTAAATTAGTAGTTATATATGCTAACAAGGTTAGCATAGCCCACGCAAAGGCAGTCACCCCGCAACCGCTTGGGTGGTACGCGAGGATACCAGCGAGCGCGCGTGGAGCCGCAGGCAGAAAAGGCAATTATTTTAGCGTTCCACAGGCTATCACGCGCGTGCGCAGAGCAGGCGCAACTATTCCCGCGACGAAATAGGAATATATAATTATACCAACTATAATATATAATATATATATATATATTTTATTAATAACTATATAATATATATATTACATAATATAGGCTATAATAAATAAAATTCTATACTATAAATATAATAAAACACTATAATATAATAACCCTATTATATTATAATATTATATTTATTATATAATAAGTATAAATATTATATTATATATTATATATTAAATAATATATATCTATATATATAATAAACTTTGTGTGTGCGGGTGAGTGTAAGTGTCTATGGGTGAACGTAAGTGTCTATGTGTATGTGCGTAAGTGTGAATAAGAGATATGTGTTAATAGTGTGTATAAGTGTAAGTGTAAGTGTCTATGGTAAGTGGGTAACTGCTTATAAGCTGAATGCATCAATATAGGTGGTAATCAAAGATGGCCATCAAGATAGCTCAACATAAGATGAACAAACTAAAGGCTGAGGATTAGAAACAGCTAAGTTATGTAAAGTTTGGAGGCATAAAGCGGGGGGTAAAGTGGAGGCATCAAAGTTGAGGATAAAACTGAGAATTCATTAGTTGGGAGATAAAAGCTGAGGCAGTAAAGATTTGAGGGCGATAAAATATGAGTGGATGGGTGGTAGTGTTAAAGCTAGTGTACTAAGTGAGTGTGGTGTATGTGTGTGTGATGTGTGTGTCGTATGTGTGATTGTGTGTGTGTGTGTGTAGGTGTAGTGTGTGTGTGTGTGTCGTGTGTGATTGGTGGGGTGTGTGGTGTTAGTGCGTGCGGTAGATAGCTAGTGTTCTAAATAATACTAACAATAGGCATGAGTAAATACATAATATAAATATTTAAATACAAATGTATTTAAATAAAATTATATACCGAACTATATGCTGTAAGTATATGTAAATAATTTTTTTATCGTTGGTGTGTGTGTGTGTGTGTGTGTCGGTGTGGTGTGTTTTGTTTGTTTAGTTGTTTGTGTATGTGTGTTCTACAGAATAATAATAAATAGGCATGAAGTTAATAACACTAAGTAATAATAATAAAACTAAAATTTAAAATGTTTAATAAATTAATACGTTATATGTGTAAGTGAGTGTCGTGTGTGTGATGTGTGTGTGTGTATGTGTTGTGTGTTGGTGTGGTTGTGTGATGTTGTGTTCTAACAATATAATTCGCCCTAATCAGCGAGCAAATCATTGCGATGCGGCGCACCAAAGACATCAAAACGAACCACATCCAAAAGCAGACTAGAAGACACTGAAGAAACTTTAGCGAGGCGGAACGCGGAATATTGCGCCTGCGGAGCGCACGCGAGCGGGCGGGGAGCGGCGGGAGCACAGCGGTCGGGTTGACTGCCTTGCGGGTGGGGTGCCTGCTGAGTCCCCTAAGATGGTTAGCTTATGAACTAGATGCAATTTATATCTAATCCTATTTAGGACCAACCACTTCGCTTTTGTAATTGGAAGTAATATATATTATAAATATGGATATAACTTAGTATAAAGTAAAGAGGCGCTGGTGTGGTGAGATACAACACTACGCACTCACACTCTCGCTGCCGTTAAAAGGTAGACATAGAAAAAATGATGAGTTTTCAAAATGAGTTTGGTCTAAAAGATAATAATAACACACACCTGTAATAATATTTTCCAAAACAAGAAAAAGTTCAATTTCCGAAAAGACGAGGATAAAATATAAATTCTCGACCCAATCACATAGAGGTCATAGATAGACGAATAAAGGATATACGTGTCCATTGAGCAATCATCCGACCATACATAGGAACATGTTCCTTTTACTGCTTAAAGGATTTACCCGATCCACATAGTTATCAGTTGGAATATATTTATAAAAAATCAAATAAATACAATGTTCTTGTCTATAGGGAATTATTTTAGACTGTTTAAGATAAATTAAAGCGCACGTCTCTATCAAGAAAGGCTTATCGGCTATAATTTGGCCTAATTTATAGGTCTAAGTAGTTAATATGTCTCAAATATTTAAACAAGAAAAGATCAAGTTTGACAATATGAATCTTTGACACTGGATTAAGGCTTCAATTCCGCTCCAGGTTTACAAAAGGTCATTATTCACATAATTTAGAGACCTAAAAGAAACAAAAGTAGTTAAATCAGTAGCACAATTGTACAGAGGAGTAGTTCTCGTAATATGTAACAAGGGTGAAGTGTAATAAGTTGTGTCTTTCTCATCGTGAGGATTGTCATAGTTCACACAAGATAATAATCATAACTAAAATTTATAATAAAAGAAATCCAGCGACATTATTTAAAAAAACCTATTGAATATATTATTTAGGTTACTATCGAGGTGAATATATAAGTGTATAGGCTGAATAATTGTTATTTTTAAATAAACTTAGAATGATTTTAATAAAATACATGTTATGTTAGCAAGAAGAACTTATTTTCGTTATTTTATACTTATTACATGCTAAGATGATGTAAAGCAGTTAATTCAATAGACCAAACGTGCAATAGGCTTGATGTAGAGGGGTGGCTAGGGGCTGGCCTTAAGCTGCTTTAATTGCTTTAAGGTACGTAAATATATGTTTTTAATACATTTCATAATTTTAGTAAAAGTTATTTTAAACTTGATAGTTTTTAAATTTATAACAAAATAAATATTCTCACAGTTTATTTAATATTCTTTGTTAAAGATAATGATTTATTATATTATAGAAGTTTTTAAGAAACTTTGAAATCAATTTTAGTTTTATATTTGGAATTGAGTAATAAAATATACGTGTTTATTAAAAATAAAATGTTTTAATAAATTATGCTACGTTTATGTGTGAGTGTGGTGGGTTGTTGTTGTGTGCTTGTGTTGTGGCTTTAAAGATGATGAAGTAGTTGTAAAGTAAATTGTGTGGATCTAGGGCTTTTAAGGTAAAAGTCCATGCAAAACAGATTGTATGAGCTTGTAGAGTAGTTGCAAGGATATTTTATGTGGAAAAGGTAACTAATTATATCTCTTCCCTTTTTTAGATACAGAAACTTACTATAAAACTCATGGACATAAAATTAACTCTGAAATCTGTCATGTGCAACATACTTATTCATTGACCATGGATATATTCCTTGATTTTGAAATTTATGGGAACTCATTCATGAAGAGAAAGAAATAGTACCGATAGAAGTACAAGTAGACAAGACTGTGCACTGTATGTGGGAAGTCTGATGTATATGTAAAGGGTGTCATTTGTGGATAATTCATATATACGCACTTATAGGTATATATATATAGATGCTAGTCACACATTTAATTCAATTTTTGGAACTAATGAAATCTATATATTGCCCTAACTCTGTATTTTGCTCACTATACTCACATCATTTTCTATAAATTTATCAATCTTGATTTGAATATTACAATCGTTAAAAATTATTTATTTATGAGCACACATTTACTATTACTATTAATACCTAATATCTAAAAATATAACGTCATATATACCTATATTGTTACTTATATTACTATAACCAATAATCATGTACTTCTATATAAGTCTAACTATCACTTAAAACGACTATACTAATATATATTTTATATTTATTAAAATAATTTATATGTTGATGAAAAATCAGATATCATATAAAGTCTTAGTTTTTCTACCTCAAAATTAATTACTAATAATTATCAAAGATTCGTTAATATATATATACCCCTTATATTATAACTTATATTTATATATAGTAATATAATTATAGATATTGTACTATATAATACTATTACTTTACTACTTACACTAATCCCTCGGTAAAAACTTATATTAACTAGTACCCATACACTATATATAATATATAACGCTTTATTTATACACAGCTTCCAAATTCCATAATATATACACCACACACACACTACAATAAGTCAATACCTTTATTATTATACTTAATTATTAATTATAAATATAGATATTATAATAATATATATATAATATTATATTATAATATATATTAATATAATATATATATAATAGTATATATATATATATATTATTATAATTATATTATATATTAATATAATATAAGTTAAAAAACATCTTAAGATTTAATATATATTAATAAATATATATATAATATATTATATATATATAATAGTATATAATATATTTAATATATATTTATTATATATTATTATATATATATATAGATATATATATATATATATATAATATATATATAATATAATTAATATAATATAATAGTGTGAAGATGTAATTTTATATATATATAAAACCATTATTATGGTTTAAATAACTATATTAGGTTAATATATATAACCATGGTTTAAATACTCAATATATCACTATATAAAATAAAATCAGATGATGGCCACCCCACGCTATTCGTTATGTTGCAAGACCTATGCGCAAAATCAACCGCACACCTCAAAGAAAACGATGTCCACGCTAGCACACCTATCCGACCAATCAGAACACATACTATATCACTACAGCTATATACACAAGTCCGCACTTTCACCTACGTTCATTACGATCGCGTCTTTAATTTACATGTTGCTGAGAGCTTCACACACAAGATCATTGTTGAATAATAATATACGGAATATTTAGCTCAATTTTTTCACATACACACTCAACTTTTCTAAAGAATAAAATTTAAGGAAAATGGAAAACTAATTAATTATCAAAAAAATTGAAATGAAATATGTAAAATTTAAATGTATGAGAATTTGATTTCTCCTACTTCTAACATACTCTCATAATGTTCGTCTTCATGAAAAGGACAAGAGATCCAGTTACCTTTCAAAATAGAGATTAGTGCTCAAAATAAAAAGCATTAAGGCGACTCTATGCTCACCTCAGAAATATTATCCACCCACCAAACAAAAATATTCGCTTCGTAACATGCTGCAGAACTATTAGAGTAATAGTATGATTAGTCAATTATTAATATTTTATGAACAAGTTCATAATTAATAATTACGCCTAGTCATGAAATAGTGATATAAAATAGAATATGTCCTTGGTGTGAGAGGTGAGTGCTTGTGTTATAGTATTTCATATATTCCCAGCAGTTCAATTGCATATAAAATTTAAAAGTACCTCACCTTAAATACATTTCATGCCTCCCATTCTAAATAATTTGGGATACCATCACCCTGTCCAACCCATAAAGATGTACTATATTAGTTCCAATGTACTTAGTAGGAATCCATTGAATACTACGACTTACTGAGCAGAGGCACACGATGTCTAATTACTTTTCAGGCGTAATAATATAAATATAATAATATATATATAATATATATATATATATATAAGTATATATAAGTATATATATATATATATAATTAATATATAATATATATATATATATTGAATACTATTATATATATATATATATAATATATATATAGTATTATTATATATATATATATAGATTAAATATATATATATATAATATTATATATTAATTAAATTAATTATATATATAAAATATATATATATATTTATAAGATATAATATATATAATACATTTAATATATATAAATATACATATTATAATATATTATTTATATTATAAAAATATATATATATAATATTAATATTATATATATAATAAATATATTAATAATTATAATATATACATATATATAATATAAATATATATATATATATATATTGATATATATATATATAATATATATAATATTTATATATATATATATATATATATTTTATATTAATTATGATAATAGATATATATTTATATGATAATATATATATATATATATTAATTAATATATATTATTATATAAATATATATATATATTAATATATATATATTAATATTTAATATTATATATATATATATATTATATAATATATATATATATTAATTATTAATATTATATGTATAAAATATTAATATATAACATGTATTATATATATTAATCACACATTCACTGCTGTATAAAGACTCAAAAATTTCTTGTTTCGAACTCTGAGTAATTTGATATCAAAAATTTCTATATACTATACGAACGATATATTACAGATATATTACTACTAATTATTTTACTATAATATATATAATAATATAAGTTTTTATATATTATTATATAATTATTATATATATATAAATAGTAATATATAATATATAAATACTTATACAATATAACATAAATAATAAAATATATAGTAAATATAATATATATATATATATATATATATAATAATATATAATATATATAAATAAATATTATTATATATAATATATATATATATATATATATATATATATAAATATAGATAGTGTGATATATATAAATATATTATGTATATATGGCAGTCTACAAGAACTTGAAAATTTAGATACAATTGCCTCACTTATAAGCTAATATAGAATAATAAATTAATTAAACGGGTGAGAAATGGAAATAGCCATTCAGTACTATAAATTAAATTAAAGTGTTTATTAAAAGTGTGAGACCAAAAATTTTCTAATTTCAAAAAAAAAATTTTGAAGTTCAGATAACCCAATTTAAGTCAATGGATTTAAGAAAATTTTGTTCGTGGCAAGCTTCTGAATGGAATCAATAAGTCTGTACCTAAACAATTTCTTAAAAGACAAACACGAACTTAACTTTTCGTGCAAAAGATAGAAAAAATTATGATCAGAGAACTTTAGAAGAAAGTTTCTTTGGTTCTCAAAATGAGAGGGTCCGTCTGGTCACAGTAATTACTCTATATTTATATCACATAATTCTGGATATTTATTTATATATAATTTATATACTACTTCCTAAATAAATAAATAAATCATTATTATAGAAATATAATATGTATATGTATATATATATATATATAGTTAGTATTATATATTTGATTTATATTTATTATTATATAATATATAATAGTATAAGAGAAGAGATTGGAGAGAGAGAGAAGAGAGATTAATGAATGTATATGAAGAGTATATGAATGAGAAGAGAGAAGTGTATAGAGATGAGAGTGAGGAGGAGAAGTATGGAGATTAGAGAGAGAAGAGAGAGGAGAGAGAGAGAGAGAAAGTCAATTTACTCACGTACTCAGAGCGAATGTACTCTTTATACAGACTCACGCAGCTTGTTTCAACATACTTGCAAAATTTTCTACTGGTCACAATCTTAAATTTATATATTAATATAAATATAATATATAAATAAGTTAATAATTATAAATAAAATATATAAAATCTATATAGCAATAATAATATATATATATATAGATATACTTCTTTATATCAATAATATATTTGTAATAATATAATATATATAGATATAAATAATAATATAAATATAAAAATTAGTCCAAACTAATATATATAATAAGTTAACTATAATATTATGATTGTTACGATAATATTATAATTATATAAATAATATATATTATATAATATATATACATGTATATATTTCATATATTATATTATATAATTATATATTAAAAAATATTTATATGTATAATTATGTAAATATAATATTAAATTTAATATATAATAATATATATTTATAATAATATATTTGATAACAATAAATTACCCTAAAAATCTTAGGATGAAAACAACAATTATGACAATGTTAGCACTCAATCCTAATTAATTTATACATTGAGTGCAAACAAATTTATAATATAAATAAAATTATTGAAACAAAACACAACACTAGCATTTGCGCCGAATATATACGGCCCTTCAGGTAAGTTTTCTACCGACTTGAGCGAGTCTTCTAAAATTGATGCCATTTGGTGCTGATATTTTTTCTTTTTAGGAGGTTGTTATTTTTTTTGAAATCTTCTTTATAGTATGTTGGTTTTTCATTTATTGTATTCTGTAAATTATCTACTGTACATTTCACCCTGAATTTTGTTGAAGTTGTTCCTATTTGTTTATACAAAAAGATTCGGTTAGTTTTCTAAGGTGTAGATGGCGTAGATGATAGGTTCCATTCCATCTATATTGATTTTGTGGTTTTGATTTCTTCTATGGTGGGTTAGAGCTGAATTCTGTTTATCGGTTACCAGATCATCCTTGTGTTGGTCTCTTCTTCTTATGAAATCAATCGTCTCTCCTATGAAAATATCTGTACAGTTGTTACATGGAATCTTGTAGATGCATTTTGTGATTTTTCGTAGTTTTAAATTATTATCATAAATTTTATTTTAAAGGGGTGTTAGATGGAGTTAAGATTAAGTTTTTTGGTAAAAGTTTTTATATGTGATTACTGGATAGGGGACTGGTAATTATGTCAAATTATTTTGGTTATCATTAATGTCATGTGTGCTGAAAAAATTTCTTTTGCTTTTAATTGCTTGATATTATATGTTCAGTGGTCGTATTGTAAATTTTTAAACAGTTGTGATTAACAATTAATCATATTCATTTTGTAAAAGTGAGGGAACAGAATGCGAAGTGCACGTGGAATATGAAAAAGTGGCTATTTTTTTATCTGAGAGTAACGAGACTTTGAATTCATAAGAAGAAGTAGCACAACACACAGGATGATCGCGGTAACGAAATATATCAGAATTCAGCCTAATCCTCTATCCATAGAAAAATCAAAACCACAAAAATCAATATAGATGGAATGAACCATATCCATCTTACGCATCAACAACCAAAAAACGCAAAAATTGATCGAATCTCTTTGTATAATAAAATAGGTGTAACAACTTCGAACAAAATTCAGAGGTGAAATATACATAGATAATTTACAGAATACAATAATGAAAAACTGTCCAAACACCATGATCATCAGAAAATAATAAACTACTGCAATTCAAAATATGCTAGTTTAAATACTTTAATACAAATCTCGTTTTAAATTTGCAAGAAGATCACAGTCAGTCAAACTTCACCTGAAGAGCGCCGTATATATTCGGCGAAAGCTAAGTGTTGTGTCTGTTCAATAAGTTTAGTATAAATTATAAAATGTGTTTGTTCAATACTAATTTAGTAAAGCTAACATTCAAGATTGTTTCATCCAGATTTAGCGCAATTTTATGCAAATATAATATGAAGATATATTTAGAAGTAATATAAAGCAAATTTAAAGTTCAAAACCAAATTCACGATATAAATAGTACTATTAATAAATATATAATTATATAAGAATATATATTATATATATATAGGCATATTTTCCTAGACTGTATTGTATCTATTTATTTATAATCTGTCAAATGTCATTAATATAGGTCATATTATATATACTAAAGGGTAAAGTGTTGATTTTTACAGAGAAGTGACAAAAATAATATATAAATAAATAAATTATCCAAATGACGAGCATCAGCATTTAAAATTATTTTTTTCAAATACATTAAGTAAGTACTTAAATACTATAAATTCATTATATTATTAAATACTTTAATTATATATTATATTATTTACAAATTTAATGAGGACCATAAAAAAGTTATTTGTTTGATCAAAATTAGAGTATTGTTATTATTATATAATAGTTAGAGTTAAAATCGTAATGGATTAACAGTTTCAAAAGAAAATTAAATTAAAAAACAAAACTTTTTAAAATTAGCTACTTTTTTGACATCAATCTTCCGTTTGGCAGCACCCGAGACAAAGCGACGTTCGGGATATCTTTGGAAGTCACCGAAAGTTTTCCCCTTAAAGTAAGAGATAATAAGTAGTTACGATAAGTTATATCATTATTGGGAGTAATAAGAGAGTGTGAAAAATTTTATTAACATCGATTGCGATATTCAATATAGTTTCAGGTGTTGTATTATAACTGCCCTCAGACTTCATAGTATATGATGTCTCCTAGTATCACACACAAAGCCCTTCAACAATAGATACAAATATATTAATATAAATAACTAAAAGTAAAAAGGAAATTATATAGCTATCAATCAGCCAGTAAACAGTAAACTACTTATTAATATTGTGAAATATAATATATATTTATTAATAACCGAAATATATATATATGTAATATCAGACTTATATCACTAATAAACTTGACTGACAGTAAGGTATATATATATATAATATATAATTATATATATATAATTATATAGTAAGTATATATATATCTAAAATATATATATATATACTATAGTCAGAAAGTTATGCTTAAAAATAAGAGTACAAATATTCTTCCTCCAAATTATTCACATAAAATATAGTTATACCTATTAATTTATATAGTATAAATAGTCTCTTATTTCAAGCAGTTAGTACATCTCATATAAATATTACATCTTATTATATAGAATATTATCAGCTAAGAAATACTCTATCACATATAATATAAAGTAAAAAAAAATAAATTTATATATGTAATATATGTATATATAATTATTACATAATATATATAATATAATATATATATAATATTAATAAATATATAATATATAAAGATATACTAATAATTAACTGATTATATATGTACACTAATAGCTATATATAACATATATAATATTATAAATATATAATATACTTATATACTAATATGAGTTATATATAAAAATACATTTTGTTTTTCAAAAGTATATTATTATATTCTATATATAAACATATATAGATATATATAACAAGCAAACTATATAAATATATATTATTAGACTATTAATAAGATATAAATAGTATAATATACCGAGTATGGTAGTAATAACTAAGCTATAATATAATGCTATAGGAAATATATTAATATTTATTGAGTAATTAATATAATAATATAATATTTCATATTTATAATATAATTATTATAATAATATTATCATTATTATTACGTATACTTATATATATATTTATATATATAAATATATGGATGATGAAATTATATCTTACTCGTCCACATTAATATATAATATATATATATACTATATTACTATATATATATATATATAATATATATATATATATAATATAGCTATTAATATATACTATCATATTATACTATAATAGCTATCTATCTTATATATATTTATTATATATATTATATATATATAATACTATATTATATATATATAATATATATATATATACTATTAATTATATAATATATATATATATATATATATATATATATTATATATTTTATATATTATATATAATATATATACTATATATATATATATATATAATAGTATATATTTACAATATATATATGAATAATTATTATATATATATAATTATATATACTATATATATATATATATATATTATTACATATATATTATATGAACAAAACAAAACAGATTCTATTTTACCCCAAAACATCATTTTTTTACTCGCTTTAATCCTTGCACTCTGTCTCCTTCTCTCTTCTCTCTCTCTCTCGTCTAAGTAACCTAAAAGTTTGTTTCTTTCTCAGAAAATTACAGTTTTTGGCTTACCTTTATCAAATTAGATTTATATGTTTCAACTACGTATCTTTACTCGTTCACAATTTTATACATGACTATGCTTCGGTATCTATTGAAGGACAATACTGTGTATGAAAAAAAAATTATGTATTATTTAAAATGGGCAATATTAGTGACTTTTTAAGTGTGATGAGGGCTTGAATCTCTTCTATATATATATATATATATATAGATATATAATATAATTAATATCTATATAAAATACCATCTATTATAGACCATTTTTATTCATTTAAATTAATAATAATAATAGATATAAAAAATATTAAAAGTTATAAAATATAGAAATTACGATATATTATATTATAGTATATATCATTATATATAGATGAATAATT
>JABUQX010095914.1:0-17500 GCA_015478945.1 Trachelipus rathkii | reverse complement strand
GGTTAATAAGAAAATAAATACTAGGTGCTCTTATGATATACTCATAACTAGTTCTTTATATCACTATAATATTCTACTCGGGTAAGACCGGAGAGTGAGAATATTATCACTTGTACACTCAAGATACCAGATACTTCGGTCAATATATATATTATTTTATCACAATAGCTTGTAAACACGATGAATTAATATATTACGTTATTAAATCGTTTTCTCTATCAAAGAGTTAAACCATAAATAATAATAATAATAATATAATAATATAAATGTAATATATAATAATAATAATAATTAAATTATAAAATTAAATAATTAAATAAAATAATATATAATAATAATAATAATAATATTAATAAATATTAAATTAATAAATAAATAATGAGAATATAAATAAATTATATAAAATAATAATCTAAATATAATATATATAATAATAATAATAATAAATAATTATAGTAATATGATTTAATTTTCGTACTATATAAATATATATATATATATATATATAAGGGGATAATAATGCAGCAAATGAACGATATATATATATGCATATTCTAAGTCGTAGTAGTATTATTATCCTCTGAAAAAATTTATTACTAGAAATATAAATTAACAAATAACTAACAAAGAAGATATGTAATTATTATAATATAATTATATTTAAAATTTTAAAATTATATTAAACTGTAAAGTTTATTTTTATTACATAGGTATATTATATAATATTAGTATTATATATATAATATATGATAATATAATAATATGAAATACAAACAAAGGAAGGAGTGTGGCTCTAGTTACAATAAGGGATGGCACCTGATACTGAAACAAATCACACAATAAATAATATTAATAATGTAACTAATTAATAATTTTGCTTCCTCTCTTAATAAATTTAATCTCACAAATATTCAAAATATATAAAATTAGTAGCACCTATGTTCAAGCAATACTAATAAGTTCTATATGGAAAAAAATTACACACTCAAAACAATTACTAAATGATAGACCGAATTCTGAATTATAAAATGAGGCTAGTTGTCTAAATGTGATACTCTGATTTTGATAATATAAAATATATGAGAATTTAACATTTTACTCTCAGAAATACACAAAGACAATTATCCACTAAATCATGTTATAAAAAAAATCGTATGTATATAAATCTTCATTACTGTAGTATATATATATGTAATTCTAAGTAAAAAATATCATATTATATTTAATAGTCATCTCAATCAATATATAAAAAAATTATGAGTATACATATATATAGATACTGAATTACTAAATATATTAAAATGGAAAAAGGATGAAAGATTGGTTCTATTCTGAATGATTGCAAATTTAGTTACACTGAATAATTAATTTAGCAATCTAATAATAATGTAAGCATAAAATGAAATACTACAGTCTTAAGGGCGTGTTAGATGTGAAAAAAATTGATAAAATTAGACCTCTCAACCTTTTAAGCCATCAAGTAATTAGAGCCCCCAGTAACGTGGGGAAGAACACGAGAAAGCCAGAAAGCATATAAATGAATAGAATAGCCAATAACTCGACCCAAGTACCATTCGACGTATTGACTTCCTCAATCATATAGTGGATAAAGTATAATGAATGAATACCAAGTCAGGTTGGTTAAGCATATGTTTAGTATAGAGTGAGTCTAGGTTATGAATACCGTACTCAGTAGCTAGGGAGGCCGAAAAAGATAAATAAAGTTATTAATTATGAAGTCTAGATAAAAGGAATGTGATCTGTAGATATGTAAGACGAATATGGTAGAGTTGGCAGAAATATAGTAAGATAAGTGTATACAATATATAATAAGGAACTAGTTAAATGTCTGGGTTAAGCGTATAGGGTATATAGTTGTATGGCCCACCTGGGCCAGAGGATAAAACCCTTACAACGTGAACGATTAATGCTACATATTAGGAGTCTACGTCAGCGTTCCCGATGATAGCTATATAGGCGATATTTATCTAGTACTGCTTACGAGTTCACTAAATAGGATATATATATAGTAAGTATAAGTTGGTAGTACTATGAGCTATTCTTTTACGAATATTAGTACAATCTTCTATACTACTTATATAGATTTAATAGATAATTGATGATAGTATAAATGATGATATGTAATATATATTAATATACTATATAATAATATTAAAATATAAACATATTATATATATATATATAATATATATATATATATATATAATAATTATATATATATATATATATATTTATATATATATATATTATTAATATATTAAATAATATATAATAATATTATTTATATATATTATATATATATATAATATAATATATAATAATATATATATAATATATATATTATTATATTATTAATATAATAATATAATTCATATTAAACATACTCCACAAGGAAAGAGCTTATTCGCCCTGTACATTAAGGTATCTCCAGCCGTCTTCTCCTCTGTCACCAAAAACTTTTAACTCACTATAAACACTCCAATAAACTTTTTCTATCATAGCTTACCATAGGTTGACGTCACCAGTCCTCTTAGTAAACCTACACTCATGTAAGTGTTTCGCCCCTCTTCACAGTAGATATACTAGAGCAATCATCTCTCCAATTAGGCTTCATAAAACTCTTTACTACCTATAAGAGTCTATCTATCCATAAGATTTGCTTTATAAGCATACTATGATAATAATATAAAATACAAACGTACTTATATATATATATATATTAAGTATGACAAGAGAATTACATAGCAATAAAAGGAAATATAGGTTAGCCTAGCCTGTCGCCCTAAATACCATATCGAATGAAGGTAATCCTTATAATAAGTCCTGACCGCAGAATACACGACTTCTATATAATCTCATCCTTATATAAAAGGATGCTTTTGTATTATCATTAATAAAAATATGTTAATTGAATGAAATGAAATTATGAATATAAAAACTAATGTGACATTATTGAATTATTAAAATTCTAATTAAATAAAAAAAGTCTGATTTCTACATTATAAATTTTATTTTGGGGACACTCACTAACCTGACACGTATCCCACAACTATATCACACCACACAGCTTCACTGAGACGACTTCCTTAAACTCTGTAAAGGTTTGCTCCAGCGGACTCCCGCGCACGGCGCTCGGAGAGCATACATAGGATACATATGTTAAAATTACCGCCGTCTACATCAGGAAGTAAGTCTATTGGCGCACGTGCCACTTATATTTTAAGAAATTTTTTGTGTCGAGAGACATAAACAACTCTTCACACCAGAGTTATAATCAAATTTGCCATGGATGATTTAATTCTCATTTATCATCTCACTAGACTAACAACTCTAGTATACGGGAATAATGTAATTATCTGCTAACAAGAAATTATATATATATAAAACTGAAATTTTGACACCATTGATGAGAATTTTAAGGCTATTTGCGATAATTTGCATGCAAAAGCAACGCCTCTATCAATTTTATTCCAAAAATAATTACTATAACTTTGTGAAGTTGAATATATAAGTAAATAATTGGAATCGCAAAGTTGTTTTAGCTATCTATATATATATATATATACTCATAAACATGAGGTATTTTCAGTTATAAGTAAATATTACAAAATTGTTTTACAACCTATCATCTGTGATACACTTCAGTAAATTATAGTTTGGGTAGATGTTTCTATCACCTATATGTTGATCATATCTTCTTGTTGCTCTAAGCCTTAATATTAATATAAATAATGAAAAATGAGAAACATAATTTGAGGCATTTAGCTCTATCGCGGAATTTAAAATATAGATATACCAAAAGATATATAACAAAAGAGTACTTATTCCATATCATGAATAATAATTTACTTGTTATGAGACAATAAATACTTCCAATCGATATATATTAATATATTGGAACTTTAACCAATAGAATGAGATATATAGAAATATCATTACCAATCTTATAACTCCCCTATAAAATTAGATAAAATATGATAAATAAATTATTAATCAAACTAACTACTAATATTAATAAAATAAAATAAATTTAAATGTAAAGTTAAAAATGTTAATATAGTGATTACAAACCATATTCTATAAATTTTATTTCATTATTACTGTTGCTTGACTACATTAATTATTATATATAAAATATTTAAAGAATATTATATAAGTATTTATTACTTCTTAGTATTTACTCACAAAATCATTAAAAAGTATATTAATAAAAATTAACTAAAAAAAATATTATATAAGGTAAAATAGCTTATTTTATTAGTACACAACTAACACACCAACAACACACACACAACACACACACACACACATACATATTAATATATAATATAAATAATATATATATAGTATATATAATATATATATATATTATATATATAAATATATATATAATTAATTATATATATAATAATATATAAATATAGGACTTTGTAAATATAAATCTTGAATTACAAATTAAATTGAATGTAGGATTTTTGTAAATATAAAATAAATACTAAATATATAATATATTAAATATTATTAATATTAATATATATATATATATATATTATAATTTATTAATATATATATAATTAATTATATATTATATAATATTAATATATAATAAACTCCTCCCTCACTATATACTCAGTAGTAATATAAAGAATGACCGTGTATCATATGTATGTGAGTATGTGTGTGTACATATGTAAATATTGTGGATAAATTAGTTATATTGGAAGGAAAGTTTGAAAAAAGGTAAGATAAGAAAAGAAAAATGAATACCACGAGAATAAAATCACTAAAACAGGATATCTACTCTGTTCCCTGGCCAGACCTATACACGGAATCTGGAGAAGTGCTTATCCCTTCCGATATTATCCTATAGCAATGCACCACTACACAGATGAAAGATGTACTCGATATAACGTCTGAGTGAGCAAGCTAGAGTTAAAGAGTAGCTCACAAGATACTACTAAACGCACTCACATATCGCAGGATGGTCGCGTTATCACTGTGCCCTCTACTGGCTTAACAGCGATTCTGTCTCTCGCAACTCGACTCAGAAATCGATGTCCAAATAACAATTTAGCATTATAACATAATATTATAGACTTTAGTTATTATAACTCCAATGAGGATTTAGCTTCAGTACTTTTTAGTAAATATTAACCTGTTTTATTAATGTTAAAAATATAATGATTTATCAGGACACACACTACTCACTTACACTATTATCACACACTACTTATATATATCAACCGACATACACACATAATATATTAATATATATATATATATATATATATATATATATATATATATATAATATATATATTATATATATATATATATATATATTAATATATATATATATATATTATATAATATATATATATATAATATATATTATATATATATATATAGATTAATATAATATATATTAAAAATTCATATATATTAATGTAGTTCCGCATAGTACTGTAATCTAAATAAGTAAGAAGCAATTTTGATATCAATGACAAATATATTAGCGAAGGTATAGAATTTAGTGTATTGTTATCACGCTTTCCTGTCGTTACATTAATTAAAAACTTAAATGAACATTATTTATTTAAAAATGTATCGTTTGGACAGGTTTAGCTGTAACACACCAAGAGATGACGAAGTATGAGGACTTAGTAATATCTATATATCTAAAATTTGTTATTTGACGTAATGTTATTGATATGATTTCATATATGTTTAGTTTAAGGTCTGTATTAGAAGTTAAAACTTGCTGTTAAAACGCCAATCATAACTATTTCACTTATAATATATTATATTATATATATATATATATAAATATATTATATTAATATATATAATTAATAATATATATTAATTAATATATATATAATATAAGATAATATATATATATATTAATATATAATTAATAATAAGTATATATATTATTAATATTATATAATATATAATATAATATATAATTAATTACTATTATATAATATATATATATAAATATATATATATATATATATATAATATTATACATATATAACTACTATTATTTGTTTTTATAAAATAAAGCATTATGTCATTTAAATCTATAGTATAGATAACTATTAATCACAAATTCCTACAAACTACATATAATATATATAAAGAGTCCAGGTTCACAGTGGAGTTAAGTACTGCAGTTGCTATAACGCTATAGAAGTCTGAGATATTATATATACGTTCAGAGTCCTACGTAAATATACGTATTTTACTTCGACTTAATAGTCATCACCAAGGAAACGGACACGAAAAATTGCCATTTGTAGGAGAAATTTTTGAAAATTATCATTACTATTTTACGGCATCAGTGTAATTTAAATATATACACTAACTCATAAAATACCTCTAACCTCACTCATCCATAAGCCATAACAACATACAACGGTACAACCTTAATACACAATACAGACACCATACATCCTATTCGCCTCACACGACTACAGGTATAGTCTTGTGAGTACTCACAGAGCCTCGACACTAATGCCACTATAAGCTGAATAATCTTGAATATACTATAGTTCATGACTGAGGCATCGGATATATTATTGACTATCACCCTGATAACTGTACACCTTTCCACTTTGTATAGGGCCCACTGGTCGGGAAAAACATAAATAGTAACCTTTCCCCCGATTGTCGTGGTAAAATAAAATAAAAAATAAAAATAAGTTTTATGCTACGTATCACCCAGAAAAATGAAAACGAAATATAAATGATGGCCATTTAATATATAGAACAATTAATCTTCAAAATAGAAGGCTCATAGGCAACTAATGGGATAAATTTTGAATTAGTAGTTATTTTTCTGCTTAATATATAACTTATTGACTTTTTCTTAATTTCGGGATAATTTAGCAAAAGTTGTCCTTAAATAATATAAATAGACTTACTTGAAAGTTGATAAATCACAATAAATTTTAGTCCTTTGTAAATTATAGCACTTAAATAAATCATAAACACAAAATGTACTTTTTGAGTTTTTAGAGTTTATAGTGCTTTTTGATTCTTTTGATACTTAATTAATTGTATTATATTCTATTTAACTTAAATATAATATTTATGAATTTTGTAGCGATTGATTAGATAAATGTGAACATAATTTAATAGATTTTCTAAGTAATTAATTTTTAATAAAATCAATAAATAAAATACCTACTTAAAAAAATTATATTGTTTGAGTTGTTTAATAAGTAACTTTCAATAATAACTCGACAAATAATCAAACCGAACACTTCACCGAGGAGCATTTGAATATTATTATTTGCAGAATTAACCCACTGGTTTTTAAAATTATACAATTCCTTTTTATTTAAATTTTCCATCATCCATTGTTCGATGGTACATTTTCTCGTGCCATTCAGATTAGAGATAATGTAAATCGGGAGTGAAAAAACTCTCTTTCTTATATCACTTTTGCTAACTTTTATTAATCTCTGGATCGTTGGCTGCATACTGTTTGAAAATAAACACTTCTGGCCCCTTGCCGGAACCATCTCAAACATTTCTGTAAATATTCCCTTCCTTCTATATTCACTCTGATAGATCTGTAGCTAATACTCCTGCTGAACAGGCTAATCTCTTTGACTTCTTATTTCTACTTGTGCTCATTGACCACTATGGCATTTCTCCCTCCTACTACTTCTCATCCCAGGTGTACTACGTCAGTACCTTAGATTACATATGATCGGTAACATTTTTGAACGTAAGGAAGATAAACTACTTTGATGGTACTCCTTCCCATATTTTGAGGGAGTGAACTTCTGAGCTGGTAAATACCTTCATTTAACTCTACATTCTATGCATTATCACAAATATCTTCCCTCAGTATTAGGTGGTAGCAAATGTTTTGCCGGTTCTGAAGATGGTCTTTCTGAACTCTCTCTAACTGCTGCTCTGTAGCTTTTACCTGTATTTTTGTCTAAGATCTTGAATCTATATTTATTTCCCATTTCCATTTGGAGTCTAATTCCTTTCTCTCCGGTCACCAGTATGACACTCGAAGTTCGAAGTCAACCAATGACATACTTTAATATCTTACAAATCAACGGTCTTCTGCTCTTACAGACTGTTAGGCGTCTTGTGTGGTGACGCTTGACCTATCCCAAACTTTTGACAAGGTATGGCAAGCATATCTGCTTTCTAAGCTTCCTTCCCTTCTCTAATGTCTTCATTTCGGCAGTTTTTGATGGAGCGATTTCTTTTTTCTTCCCTGTCAATTTTAATGTACCTCAGGGTCCCGTTTGATTATCTCCTTTTCTATTACTATCTTTAATTATTCCATCTTCTCGTTTGCTCTTCCAACTCTATTCATTCTTGTGTGGATGTGCTAATTACGAATCTAATCCCACTCTTTCATCCAGTTCGAGATACTTCTCGACTTCATCTTTTTTGATTCGAATCTGGTTGACCAGGCTATGATCTCCCAGTAAGGTAGCCTCAGGTTGGGAATTGAAGTTCTTTAAAAATCAGCTTCTGCATATCTCCCTTTCAAATACACTTCAAAACTCTACCTATCGTCCCACTTTTTGACAAACGAATCAATCTTAGTCTCAACATAAACAATAAATAGTCTTGGAAACTTGAATTCTCAAAGTCGCTAGGGCATCTTCTAAAAAGCCGGGAGAATACTTTTCTTTAGCATAGCTACTCTAACTGTATTAAGGTCTTTTCCGCCCTTGCGTAGCGTACTGTTCTCAGATTTCGTTTGGATGCCAAGTCTACGCCAGCCTTCTTGACTGCCTACTTAGGCAGACGCGTCGGACTGGGGACGTACCTAAAATGACCAAAAGAATGAAAGGCCCTCTCAGTGAAATGCCTATCTAGGCAAGCCTACTCGCTCCGTACCCTTGGCAAGCCTTCTTGACTGACCTGCCTAGGCAGCCCTTAGTCACACCCTTAACCTCGCAGCTTCTTGAATTGCCTACCTTGCACATATCTTTACTCCTGCCTGGCAGCCTTCTGACTGCCTACCTATCATCCGGTCGAACCACTTAACTCTTGAGCTGACCGTACCGTAGCGCGCTCTTGACTGCAATACCCCAGGCAGCCTTCCTTGAATGCCGTAGCCCTAGGCAGCCCGTCTGAGCTGCCTACCCCTGAGGGCAGCGCCCCTACTGCTTGCCCTACCTAGGCAAGCCTTTCTTGACTGCCTACCTAAAGAACATACCCTTCTGTGGAGCGTGCGCGAGTGATGGAGAGCGCGTGGAGCGTTAAGCACTGCCCTTAGGCACGCCTTCAAGACTGCGTCCTACACCTAGGCCAGCCTTCTTTGACTGCCTTACCTGCAAGGCATACCTTGCTTGAAGTCTGCCTAACACTAAAGGGCAGTACGTCTTAACTGCCTACCTAGGCAGGCAACCCCTTCGTTAACTGACTTATGCGCGTAGGCAGCTCTCCGTCGAAGACTGAGCCCTAATACCCTAGGCAGCTCTTCACACTGCCTACCTCATTACCGCTATCTTCTTACGGCTAACCCAGGGCAGCCTTCCTTGAGACTGCCTAGCCGTTTGCTTAGGCAGCCATAAAAAACTGGATACATGCCCTGACCAATGTCAGTCCTCTTAAACAGGAACGCCTACGCCCTCAGCAGCGCATATACAAATAAGATCTGGCCTACCTAGCTAGGTCTTCTTAAATTGCCGTACCTAGAAAGGCCTTTCTTGGCTGCCAACCGACGGCAGCCTTCCTTAAAACTGCCTACCTAAGGCAGCCCTTCTTTGGTACTGCCTACCTAAGGCAGACTGTTCGTTGTGACCCGCCTACCTATGCACCCTTCTTGACAAGAGCCTATACCAATACAGGCAGATATTACTTTGACTGTCCATGCCTAGGCAGTCCTTTCTTTGACTGCTATCCGTAACGTCAGCTCTTCTTGACTGCCTACCTAAGGCAGTCCTTTTTGACTGCCTGAGCCTAGGCAGCCTGTTTCGTTCCACTAGACACAACCTAGCAGAATCTTCTTAATGACTGCCATTCCGTTAGGCAAGTCTTCTAAGAGCTGGCCGTGATACCGAGGCAGTCCTCTTCTACTGCCTACCAGGCAGCCTCCTTGACTAGGCCTTCCGTAAACCAAAAATTGTACGGTTAGGCAGACCCCCTTCTGATCATATACCCAAATAAATGTAGTAGGCAACGACTTCTTGAATGTTCCTGCCACCTAGGAAGCTTTGAACTGCCTGCCTAGCAGCCATTAATTAAAGACTCAGTCCATACTCTAGCATCCTCTTCCGACTCGCCTAACCTAGGTCAGCCTCTGACTGCCTACCAGGCAACCTTCCTTGAACTGCCCTAACTCTATGCATGCCTTCTGCACTTGGGTGTTTGCTACCGGGTAGGCAGCCTCTTCACGCCTACCTATGGCAGGGCGTCTTTGACTGCCTAACCTAGCAGGCCTCCTTGACTGCCTAACGCTAGGCACCTCTTGACTGCCCTGCCTAGGGCAACCAAAAAAATGACCCATGGAAGATCTAAGGGTTGGTCCAAAAAAGGTCAAGGCCCATAAAAGGTCAAGGCCCCAAAAAGGTCGAACGTCAGTAAAAAAATGGCCTCCTAAAGAGGAAAAGCGTCAGCCCCAAAAATACGTGAAGCTAGGGGCCCCCAAAAGAAGGTCCAAAAAATTTAGGTAAACATTCGGCACGACTGTCAAAAGGTCCCCTTCACCCTAGTCAAGGTAGGTCCGGACGCCCTCTCTGTGGTCAAATTGACTCTGGTACAAGCCCAATACGGTTCCAAATAATAGCACCGCCAACTGTTAACTTAATTTATAGGACAGTTATATATTACTTTAATAATCTATATATATATATATAATATATAACTACCTATCATACTATATATATTAATATATATTAGTATATAATATATATAATATATATATATATATATATATATAATATATATATATGTATATATATATATATATATAATATTAATATATTATATTAATCCTTTCCTTATATATATATATATATAACTTACTATATTATACTATATACCATATATATATATATATATATATAGTATAACAGATATATATATATATAAGTATATATATATAATATATACCATATACCATTATATATTTTATATGATTATATAACATTACTAGACTTTATTATATATAATATATAATATATACTATTTATAGTTAGATATATTATTATATTATATATAAATATGACTATATATATTATTATATACTATATATATTATATATATATCACCTGACTCGAAATATATTATAGGCATATATATTTCCTTAATTATGATAGCATGCACTTGAAATACACTAGAATACACCTCGCAAGTGAACGTGAGGCTACTTCTTTGGCGTACCCCCAAGTATCACTCTGCGTACCCCCCGGGGTACGCGTACCCCACTTTGGAGACCACTGGTCTATGGAGTATCTCTTACAGACGATTGACCTGCAATCCGACCATCACCCGATTTTAATAAATACATTGGTGTAATAGCAAACTGGCAGAAAAACCAACTCCCTGACAAATTTGCGGGTCTTTACCACCTTCACACACACCCTGATTGGTGGCTTAGGAAGACTATCGGCCTTCAACCCCCCCACCTTAGCAAGCTCCATTCCTGGGATTTCTTCAGGAGATCTTTCGACCTTGCCTTCTCCATCAAGACAGTATCTTCTTGATCCGTAACTTCGGTTCTAATTAACATAAAATAAAAATTCAAAATGCAATTTAGAAAGGGGAATGGAAGCTTTATTAAAGTGTATCGAATAAAAGACTCTTACCCCAATTAAAATTTAAGAAATTACAAGGTACATGGTCTAATAATTTCTTGCCCTACCCCCTTTTCTCTACCTAAATTTCAAAACACAATTTCTTCCTTAAAGTTAAGACAATGTTTATTATATTATGAAATAAAAAGTTTGAGTATTTATTTCAGGTAACTCCCATTTAAGCTTAAAAGCAATGAAATTCTTTTTGAAAAAAGGAAAAGATTTATTAAAGAAATTAAAATTTTAAATCTGAAATTACTCTATATATATTATATACTATATAATATATAGTATATATATATATATATATATATATATATTTATATATTTATATATCATATATATATAATATATATATATAATATATACATAGCATATATATATATCTTATTCTATAACTGAGAGCCCTATATAGTTGTACAGCGGTTCAACCCTGTCCAGGTGGCCACAAAAGCCAGTCAGGCCCCATGCTTACAAAACCCCCTTGACCCTGGCCTACTCTCCCTATCATGCCCTACCTTTATTTCGCCTCTGCCCAACTCACATTTCTCTATCCTTATGCGCAGTCCACATTTCGCTCACCGACTCCAATCCTCACTACATTCTCATTTCGCCTCTCTTACCAGCCGTCCGCTATGCCCCAACATCTACACTCTGCGCTGCCTATAGCACTCCGCTTATACCAAGGCCGCGAGCCTTTTCATCTCATCTTTACAACCCTTCTGAGCGTGGATTTTCTGTCTGTGACGAAGCTCTCACACAGGTCAGAGATTAATCTGGTACAGAGGCGGCTTTGCGGTAAGGCTTAACGGGTCTTTCTTTTCGACGTTTGTCAATGGTTCTCCCTACTCTACGCTTACTTTGGTCAGCTTCTTCCCGGATGCTGTCTAGCGCCCAGCCTTCCACCCAAATCTTGGGCAAAGAGGAAGATGAAGAAGAGCAAAGAAAATGGCTTCCTATACACCTATATAATATATATATTATATAATATATTAATATAGTATTACATGCTATTTCATTTAAGTATAGACTGCCTAAAATATGATATATAGTACCATTATATATATATATTATAATAATATATATAATATATATAATATAGCAGTCCTATATTATCTTGAGCTGCTATGAGTATCACGGTTTGTAAACGATTTAGCTCAGTTTGATTAAATCAATGATTTTTTTTTATGAAAAAATGAGTTTTTTGATTTTTTAGCGATTTTTTAGGCAAATTTGTACTCATTTCTATATTAATAATTTTCCTAGTTATCACCTGATCTGATTATATATTTCATCTATATAATAAGGAAATTCATCAATGTAGTCAACACAAAATATAATGACAATAAAGAAATTAAATAAGATGTAATGGCTATTATAGATACAAATATTCACATTTGACTTAATATTTATAAATTATAACTTGACTGAGACATTATAAACTATGAACTAAAAGCAAAGTATATTTACTGACAACACTTTATTATCTTTATGTATACGTGTCAATCAAATTAGG
This sequence comes from Trachelipus rathkii, assembly GCA_015478945.1. Lineage (NCBI taxonomy): Eukaryota > Metazoa > Arthropoda > Malacostraca > Isopoda > Trachelipodidae > Trachelipus > Trachelipus rathkii. Next base: position 4,177 of record JABUQX010095914.1, on the reverse strand, counting down.
ATTAATTTAATAATTTTATCAAGCCAAAATAAAAAAATTGAAACCAGAGCGCATTTGTGGCTAAAAAAATCAAAAAAATCTATCTTTGATTTCTTTGATTTTTTTAAATAAATAAAAGAAAAACCTGCACGCGCTAATACCACCCGTTTATTACTATTTTATAGAACTTATGAGTCCTAATCTAGCTAAAAAACCCTTCCTGAATCCTTACTCAAAGGCTAATATCATACTTATCTTTAGAGTAATAGCCAACGCTAGCAGCCTTTCTTATAGTACTGCCTATACCTAATATATATAGCATACCTCTTATATTAGACTGAGAGCCTACAATATATATTATGCAGTATAACTTCTTTGACTTGCCTATTTAGCCATATGATACAGCTACTTATAATATATAATAATACTTACGACTGCCTTATATATATACATATTCAAGGGCCGTTGGGGCCCGTACTGCCATACTCCCGGTGGCCTGCCGTGATGCGCGTGAGCTCCAGTGGTGCGCTCCATTGGCTGCCCGCTGTGCGCCCTCAAAAATTCATCGACCTGCTTGTGATTGAGCTTGCGCGACTGTAGGCACAGTCTTGCCTGTAAAAAGCATTAAAATCCATAACCAAAGTGCGGGTGTCCGGATGGCGCGCAAGGCATCGAAGAAAATTACACGGTTGGGCGTATGCCGCGTGCGGGGCTGAGTACGAGCGGTCTTGGAAGGTCGCACGCACCCAAGTTTCCCCCCTTTGATGAATATATTTCTAAAGAGCGATAAAAAAAAAATATTAAAAAAGAGTATAAATTTGTAATATATATATATAACTGCCTATCTACTTAATATAGGCAGCCATGCTTATATAACTGCCTATCCGTATAGTCCATGATCCCTTACTTAATAGACTGCATACACATATATATTAGAGCATGTACTAGTATCATTTTACATTATGAGACTGCCAATAAATATAACCTATACATGTATACCTCTTATTACATATAATACTATAATGCCTAACCTAGCATACTACTCTTTATATAGACTGCCATACCTAGGCATAAGGTTATTCTTAAAAACTTATAGCTGATACTCATTATATCATAGTATATATATTATATACACTAGGCAGCCTTCTTTCGGCTGCCTACCTATATAAAATTCATAAGTTTCCTTTGCCCCAAACCTTAACCAATAATTGCCAGAGTCAACGTAATGTATTACTGCACTTGTGCCGAACTTTAATCTTATCTACAACTGCCCTGTCAATTTATGAATCATCAGTTCTATTACTGAGGGCAGCCCATGGTCGAATGATAAGTCCAGCAATTGACCAATATTCTTGATAACAAGAGCACCTTGCTCACCCTTGTTAGAGATGTGGGCAACAGTTTCTCTATGTTGATGACCGACGTATCTAGTGTAATGTTCATTTTCCTACCTCAAGAAACAGAAACAGATATTTTCGTTTTTATAGCTGCGGCTCTATGACTGCCTACCCATAGCAGCATTTTTGACTGCCGACCTAGGCAGTCCTTCCTTAAATTTGCCTATTAGCAGCCTTACGTGACTGCCTACCAAGCAACCTTCTGACTGCCGTATACGCCCTATCCCCTGTGTGACAACCAGCTCGAACCATTTCCAAATGCACTTCGCGATGTTATCCCATTTGGCACCCACTAATTGCCTCTTGACCGAGTCCATACCAATAGGCATACCTCGTCTTGACACTTGCGAGCAGCATAAGGAAGCCTTCATTGATTCAAAGCCCTGAAACACCTATGGCTATTCCTCTACTTGACTGCAGCGCTGAAAAGCGAGCCTTCTTTCAGAAGACTAAGCCTACGACACATTTGGCTTCTTGAGGAACACACTTAATACTTGTCAAAACGGCTCTGATGACCTAAGCCCCAAGAGAATAATAAAGAAAATGCCGCCTACTTGAGTTATGCCTGGAGCCATGCCCTGCTTTGTGCGTTGGACGAAAACTGACATTGGTGATCTCTCGATCTTTGCCCACATCTCCTTCCTATTCCTGTGACAAGTTTTACCCCTTTTGTTGTTTTGCTGCTTTTATGTGTACTCTCTCTTAAAATAGAATGGAATTCCTCCTCTATTCCGGGGAACTTAGTCTTTACGGAATCTTGCATCTAAGTTAAACGGAATTGCGATGTCATCCTAGGAAATAATATCGAAGTAGATAATATATGGCAGCCTTAACTTGACTCTGACCACCTGGGATAAGGGGGCATTCAAGGCAAAGTCCGCTCTGTACCTCCAAATATCGTTTATTTCTCAAGAGTAGAGCAGATAACCTTCCCTTTGACTGAGCGCTAGCCTACGGCAGCCTGGATGATCGCATTATCACAGTCTATTTGCCTATAGATTTCGGTTGTGACTTAGGCAGCCTTCCTAATGAGTTAATGCTACTACGCAATCGGCAGTGCGACGATGCTGACTGGCCGTGCGTAGGCCCCAGCCTAAGTTCTGACTGAACCCTACTGAGCGTTTAGGCAATATACCTCTCAAATGTATTTGCCTACCTAGGCAAAACTTCTGACTAGAGGCCTTACCTACTTTTCCTCTAAAAACGCTCCCCATCCGAACTTCTTGACTGTCTAAACAGAACTCACGAGTTTCAGCCTTAAATTCGATTTTCTAATTATTTTTGAAAGTGAATGTCCTATGTACGGAACCTTTAACTTTTTTAAATGGCAGAATTCCTTGCCTTGGAGAACTGACTCTACTCCTGAGGACAACGCTTTTACCTGTACTGCACTAAACCTATTTGGCAGTAACTCCCTGCGAAATGCCTAACGTCCTATACTATATTTTTATTTATACTATTATATATAATATTAAATAGGAAGTTATTCTCTAAATTATATAATTCCATTTGAATGCCTGCACTAAGGCAACTAATCTATTGACGTGCACCTATTACAATCTAATACTATAGGATTTATATATATATATCACTCCTTAATCAATCTTGACGATGCTGAACGTTCTAGGCAAATTTAAGTCCCGATGTCCGCCACCATTTCGGAGCGGACCCTAAATACAGAAAAAAACTTAGCGAGGAGAGAAATTGCCCCGGTTGCCGATAGGATTCACGAGAGGAGGAAAAAAGAGTAGTAGTCGCCTAAGGTAGGCCAGTCAAGAAGGCGGCCTTGGAGTAGAATCCATTAGCCGCCACTTAGTCATCCACCTAAGTGCTTGCAACACTTATGCAGGCATCTCACAACAGGGCTTTCTACGGCCAAAGTTTCACTCCAAGAACCGAAATATTGACGCCCTAGGGCCTACACGACATCACAGAAGCGCCACCGGTTAGAACAGTCAAAAGGATTGGTTTCTTGCTCTTTATATCCTTAATTTTCATCAAAAGGCGAATGTTGTGCGTTTGTGCGTAGTGAGATTGTCAACATAACAGAATTTTGAATAGACGTGAATCCTCTGCCATCGATTGTATTATTTAATTATTCTAATAAAATAATAATGTAATTAGTATAGTATAATATAACTTAGTACCTAGGATTAATAATATAGACAATATTGATAATTAGAGCTGCCGCTTATAGGTAAAGTAGTATATATAATATAGTACTAATTAATACAGAACAGGCATAAGTCTCTAGGTTAAGTACATTGCCAATTACAAAGACATGGACTTATGAATCACTTTATAGCAGGCATTATGTTCTAAAGGAAGCTGTGGGTTCCCAAGATGTATTTCCGGCATTATTGCTTAAAGAAGGCTTGGGCTCATAGGATATGGAGACACGCCTCAGCATCACAGATACTAGTTGGGTTTTTCCTACGCTAGGCAGGCCAGTCAAGGAAGGCTGCCTAGTAGGCAGTCAAGAAGGCGCCTAGGTAGGCAGTCAAGAAGCTGCCTTAAATAGCAAGTTAAGAAGACTGCCTAGTAGGCAGCAAGAAGGCTGCCTGGTATTCAGCAAGAAGGCTGCCTAGGTAGTGAGTCAAGAAGAAGGCTGCCTAAGTAGGCAGCCAAGAAGGCTGCTTTTCAGCGGCAAGAAGGCTGCCACGGGTAGTTGCAATCAAGAGGCTTCCCTAGGGTAGGCAGTCAAGAGGCTGCCTAGGGTAGGTCAGGTCCTAAGAAAGGCTGCCTAGGTAGGCATCAAGAAGGCTGCCTAGGGTAGGCATCAAGAAAGGCTGCCTTGGAGG
>JABUQX010095912.1:0-21022 GCA_015478945.1 Trachelipus rathkii | reverse complement strand
TCCTTTGCAATGAGAAATTAATTGCGTAATTCTGTATGTATTGCAAAGCTTTTTCAGTGATTTATATTCACATATTTATTTACTCATATGTTGGAGAATCTAATTAACCTTTTCCTTTTTTTTTATTTTGCATTTATTTATTTATTATATTAATTTATTATGTGTGTGTCTGTATGTGTGAATGTCATACTTAGTTCTTAAAACAGACAAGTCTATATAAAACTTTGGAATAATGATACGATATATATTTTTATTCACTAAACTGTATTTGAAATTAATCTTCTAGGCTAGGTCAATCAATGGTTTGGGTTGCTGAATACGGGACAAGCTTTCTTTCTATTTCAATTTTATATTAATTTGAAGGTAGATTGAAAATAAATGCCACAAAATCAATACACTTAATTTTTCTTAAATAAGGAATCACTCACAAAATCTAGAAAAATAAAGTATCAATGTAGAAGAAATTGCTATTTTTAAAGTTTCGTGTGTTTTTTTAAGCAAATATATATATTATATATATATATATATATATATATATATATATATATATATATATACTATATACATATATATATATATCATACATATACATATATATATATATTGCATTTATATATTTTTTTTCTATATATATTACTATATATAATATATATATAATTATATATATAATAATAATAATAATATATAAATAAATTATAATAATATATATATTATATATATATATATCACCTAGTATATATATATTTATATATATATATATATATATATATATATATATATATATATATAAAAAATGTTTTTTAGATATATATATATATATATATAATATAATTATATATATATTATATATATATATATACCGCTATATATATATTCAACACAAGTGCATCAGAGTGTTTAACCTTAGGGAACATTATAAGAATATATCTTAAAATATTAATAATAATAATAATAATAATAATAATAATAATAATAATAATAATAATAATAATAATAATAATAATAATAATAATAATAATAATAATAATTAATAATAATTTAAAATTAACCCTAACCTAATATATACACACATTTTTGCGGCCGCTTCACACCCTATTACTTTAACTATCGCAAGAATATATAAAATATCATTTAATTAATAGAAATTATATACTTTACATAAATATCATCATTGTAGTGATGAAATAAATAACCATCTAGCTTGTGGTATTCTATCTAAGTTTATAAAAATAAGGTTTTGTGCCAAACAAATTTTTTAAAGCTGATACAACCATTTAATGACAAAACCTTATTCATGGAAAAGGTATAAAAATAAAGAAAAAAAAAAGACCCACACAAGCCTATATCAAGCCTATATCAAACCGCTTAGACCAGCGCAGACAGAAGTTTGAAAAGTGAAGGAGAATTAAATAGATAGGATTAACAGAATTCTAAATAAAGTGAATTCCACAGAACAAAGATGACTAAGAAGGAAGAGATACGACAACGAACAAGTTCGAAACTGTCAATCTCAGCACAAAGCTCGTGTGTGAAGACTATGCAACCCTTGTGCTTCAAGAAAAGTCTCATAGGAGGAGGTGAAATGATAGTGGTCAGCTCACTCGAGCACCGTCATTGTGGGGAACCTATAGAAAATTTTCCCAAAAACACTATTACAAACTTGAATTTGCTATAGCCTTGTAAAAATTACTATATCAAAGGCGATAACTAACGGTGTCAACATGTAACCTTCATACTTTAACCTTAGATATTGTTTTTGTCGGTTGCATTTTAAGTACCTATGGAGTGGGATGATAAACAAAAGCCTGTTGCTGTTATAACGTTACAAGAGTATGGCATAGAAAAGTATCATTTCCAAAGACTGCGACCGCTGTGTATTAGCAATATGTCTGTATATCGTGCTATAAAGTTATCGAGGCCACTGGCGATATGAAAGATCGTCATAGATATGGTAGGCCACATTCTGTTAGTACACCGCAGGCTGTCGGAGCTGTAAAGGCACGAATTCAGCGATATCCTCTTCGTAATCAAAAACAACATGCCACGTGAAATGCAGATACCAAAGAATTATATGTCGCACATCGTTAGAGAAGATCTAAATATAAGGGTTTACAGAAGACCACAGGACATTTACTCACAGATGTCCTAAAGAAAGTCGAAAAGTCTAAACGATTGTTGGCTGATTATACGCATGAGGGGACTATCCCAATTGGTCGACAGGTCAAATGTCGACATGACATCAAAAAATTCGTGTACAGCCAGCCGCAGGCATTAAGGTAGGTTAGGTTAAGTTACGTTAGGTTAAGTTTTGTTGGATTCGTTAGAGATACTCTAAATAATCAGATTTTGTTTTACAAATGTCGACCATTTGACCTGTCGATCATTTATTTAGTACTAGGATTTTTCTCTCTCGTTCGCAATGTGTGTCGGTTCGAGTCCCGGCGGAGAACTTTCTTAATTGCTTCCGCGCATGATCGCCATCGAAAAATTTCTTTACAAATGAAAAAAAATTCTTTATCGTGGAAGAATGTTTTTAACAAACTAAACGAAAGGGTGTAATGGCTACGTCATCTAAGGGAGCAGCAGAATTCGAGTCACGTGTTCAAAGAGATCATCATCCAGCTTCTGCCAGTTTGGTGGAGAGTGACTTACTTACAATGGGGGTCACAGTCATGCACTTTTGTGAAAAACGTGTTAAAACGACGAGAGCCGTGTACCAGCAAACCATTCTGGAAGGTGTGGTGGTAAAACCCTCTTTCGACAGGATTCAGCAACGGCACATAAAGCAAGGTCTACTCAAGTTTGGATTAGGGACAATGCTCCCCATTTTCTAACTGCTAACGATTGACAATCTGGCAGTCTCTATCTTAATACCTTGGATTACAAATTATGAGCGGCTTAAGAGCGTATTACCTGCTCAAGACGATACCCAAATATTCGCTCTTTAAAGCGAGGTCTAACGGTGAAGAACTTTCTGATGGAGATCGTGGCGTGCTGCAATAGACGACTGGTCCAACAGACTTTAGGCTTGTGTTAATGCAAAAAGACCGTCATCTTGAATGACTTGTATTTTTTGCATGCATTAATAATTAATTTATCAATATAGATTATTTTTTGTAAATCCTCTGGTATAAAAGGAGAGGAGGAGCGAGGGAGGGAGAGAGAGCTCCAAGATCACGTCGCGCAAAATTAACGAGTCATGATTGTTAAATTAAAGAGTTAAGGGTGTTCGATAAACTTTAAAACTATAAAGCCTTTAACCATCCAAAATCTCAGTAGAAAAATTGAGGCGTTCCATGGCAATCACTCCTGAATAAGTTTCAAAGACAATTTTTTGGTTTATATATATAATAACCAAAATCTTTTTATATTAATACACACAGAGACTAAAAAACCGTCGATAAAGGTAAGAAAATTGGAAGGTGTTTTTTTTGAGTAGAAGATTTGCGGAAGTGAGTTTTAGTGAGTCGTGTAGCTGAAACCTAGCAGTCAAGATGAAACTCTTAATTAGAATGCCAAAAAGAAGCATATTTATGGAAGGAGCAGAACATAGAATATGAGAGAGAGTATTATTATTATTATTATTATTATTATTATTATTATTATTATTATTATTATTATTATTAGTATTAGTATTAGTATTAGTATTAGTATTAGTATTAGTATTAGTATTATTATTATTATTATTATTATTATTATTATTATCTATTATTAGTATTATATTATTATAGTAGTATAGTATTATTATTATTGATTATTATTATTATATTATTATTATTATATTATTATTATTATTAGATATATTATATTATATTATTATATATTATTATTATTATTATTATTATTATTATTATTATTATTTTTATTATTATTATTATTATTATTATTATTATTATTATTATTTATGCCCAGAAATTTCATCTTTATATTTATTTTTATTATTTGTATCTGTATTATTTTTTATTCGAATGACAATATTATTCATATTATTATTATTATTATTATTATTATTATTATTATTATTATATTCATTATTATATATTCTTATTATATATTACTTAGACAAAGAGAAAGAGCCAACATAGACAAAACGGTTAGATAACTCTCATCCCAATCCTTACTATTACTACTAATTGGAAAAAGAAAGAAAAAAATATATATAGCAAAGAAATGAACAAAGAAGAAAAAGCTAATGAGTCATCTGTCAATGCATTTCAAATGATAAAAATTTATAAACTTAATAATTTTTTTTGTTTTTGTTTTTCCCTTTGTTTTCATAAAAGAAACTTCTGATAAAGTTGGCAGACTATTCAGGGCATTCAAGGTCAATAATAATAATAATAATAATAATCAATAATAATAAATTAATAATAATAATAATAATAATATAATAATAATAATAATAATAATAATAATAATAATAATAATAATAATAATGAAAATAATGTTATAATGGTGCAATAACAGAGCTGATAGAGCGAAGTCATTAAACAGTAGCGTTTTTTCTTCTGGAATAAGAATGGGGCATGTAATTTAATAAAAAGACCTCAGCATTCGTTATTAAACTAATATTATATTAAGATATTATATTATATATATATATATATATATACTATATATATATATATATATAATTATATATAATATAATATTATATTAATAATATATATATATATATATATAGCAGAGAGAGGAGAGAAGAGAGAGAGAGACAGAGAGCAGAGAGAGAGAGAGAGAGAAGAAGAGAAGACGAAGAGAGAGAAGAGAGAGGAATAATCACGCGTGTGATTAATCGTAGAAATAAAAGAATATTTTCTCTCGCATAAGGATCGTAGTTTTCCCACTCGCGAGAGCGATTGTCCGAATCTCGATCCGGCTACCTGAACGGGCACAACAACTCCGTCAGTAGGACAGATTTTAATGTAATATTTAATTACAGTTTACGGATAGTGAATTACACTAATCTCAATACCCACAAATCACTAAAAACATAGCCAACACATACAACAGAGCAATCTATCATAACATAACTTACAAATCTCTCTCTCTCTCTCTCTCTCTCTATATATATATATATATATATATATATATATATATATGTATATATAATATATATATATATATATATTATATATATATAATATAATATATAATATATAGATATATAATATATATACTATATATATATATATATATTATATACCTAACCTCTATACATCCGCTTATATATATATATATACATATATATATATATATATATATTATACCTATATTATTATATAATATATCATAAATCTCTATATATATATTAATATATATATATATATATATATATATATATTAGGGTGGTCACAAGCTATTGGCGGGGGGGAATTTTTTTTCGTTGTATCTTCAGGGGGACTCCCCTTAAATGTTTCCAATTTTCTAAATCATGAGATTGGCAAAGTTTCAGTTCAATTGAATACTCGATTCCTTTATTGTAGATGGGACCAACGTTTTGAAAAATTGCATTAGGAAGTCCTGTTGAAGGTGATTGAGGAACATTATTTAAAAAGAAAACTATTTCGCCCAGAAAGCAAATTCTTGCTTTATTTCATAAGAAATGTTGTTCCCTTGAAGTTTCACTCTCACCTTCATCTTCTACAGCATCAAAGAGCACGAGTTGAAGGCTGAAAGAGAAGATTATTTTAATGTGGCCAATTAAAAAAATATCGTCTTTCTGCCTTAAACTCGTGCTCGTTGATGCTGTAGAAGACGAAGGTGAGAGTGAAACTTCAAGACAACAATATTTCCTATAAAACAAGAAGAGAATCGGTTCTAAGACGAGTAGTTTTCATTTTATGAAGGAAAAACTACGAATTTTTTTGCAAAAAATCGAGCATGAGCTCACGTAAGAAAGAAATGTTTTTTTTAATTAGCCTAATGTTTCATCAAATCACTGGTAGTAAGTTGCCATCTAATTGTCAAGTTATACGCAGATTATTTTATAACATGCGCCAAGTGAAATTAAACACCAGAGAAACTGCAAGACTTACAACACAAGAACTTCTAACCTTTTTGGGATAAAGCTAAGATACCAATCAGACACTTTAAAGGTTGCTGCAAAGCTTGAAAAACTGTATGGAGAGTGGAGAAAACTGCACAAAAAAACACACACAGATACACACCACACACGTTACCATATTTGCAAAAACATCTCAAAATCAAAAAGTTGAAGCTTTCAATTCGACTATTGATGACCTATTTGGCGTTGCTCATCAAGATGCACTAAAAAACACTACTGAAGGAGGGAGACAAGCAGTTTTTGTTACTCGAGAGAGAAAAAGAACGTCCTGACTGCATGGGAGGATTTGACATGAAATTCGTAAAAACAGAACAACGAAGAGAAAAGAGACGAGCAGCTAAGATGGCAAGATTGACAGACATAATGAGGATTAAATGTAGGCGAGTTTCAGAGTATTCCCCCCCCCCCCAAAAAAAAAAAAAAAAATTTCATGTTATTTAATACTACGTTGGTACATAGTTTGACATTAACTAAAAAATTTATTTATTACAATTTATCTATTTATTATTATTTTTTCTGCTCAGATTAGTTGACTTCAGGCCATTATCTGAGTGTTTAATTATTTATTTTATTTCATTCGTTTTATTTTTAGAAAGATTTGAGGATGAAGATGTAGAACTATAATCTTCACTAAGCAGCACATCAGAGGAAGAGAAACCGACGCAAAAAGATATGGAAATGGAGGATAATTTTCCAGACAAAGAGGAAGTAGGGCCAGAAAAAAAAGAAGCACTCTCGAGGAAGTGAAGTTATTAGTTATTGCTGAAAAATTGTCTTTATTGTTAGATAGGTGTAGTATTTCTGATAGAGACGCAGTTCGAATAATATCAGTTACTGCAGAGGTGTCAGGTCGAATGACATCAGTTAATTGTAAGTAGAAGTGTAATACGACTCCGCAGACATCAATTCCGAAAACGAAGGACTGAGCTTATCAAAAATAGATTCAAGAATTGCGATTTAGAGAGAGCTGTTGTGAACCTGGATGGGAAATTGCTTCCAGATATTTTGAGTAAAGAAAATGTTGAGACGGTAGCTGCTTTGATTAGTTGTGGGGATGAAGAACATTTGATAAGAGTTCCTCAGCTTGAAAATAGTATGGAAATTACTCAGGCAAAAAAGCTGTATTTTTAGCAGTTGAACAGTGGGGACAGTTAAGAAAATCCAGTCGATGTGTCTTGATACCACTGCAGTAAATACTGGTCACTTCAGGGGAGCTTGCGTTTTGCTAGAGCAATTATAGGAGAAAATCTTCTGTATTCAGCATGTCGTCACCATATTTTAGAAGTTATTCTAAAAGCGGTTATTGATTGTAAAATGGACAAGACCACTGGCCCTCAGCAAGATATTTTTAAAAAATTTCAGACCGGGTAGTGTAAGCTAGACAAAACAAAATACAAAACTGGTATTTGAAGATGAAAATATTAGATATAAAATACGTAATGAACAAATTTCAAGCTCTCTTATCGAACAATTAAAAAAACAACAGCCCAATGATGATTATAAGAATTTATCCAACTTTATTCAATTTTTTTAAGATGTCTTCCCCCAAAATTCATTTTTTTTTCTCAGAGAACCTGGTGCTATTCATCACCCCAGGTGGATGGCAAAGGCCATTTACTCTTTCAAAATATATCTTTTCAGGGATCAATTTTCATGAACAGATTTAAAGAAAAAAGGTATTGAAGACATTTGTTTATTTATAATCAATATTTGCATAAAAGCGTGGTTCAACGCCCTCAAACCCACTTTGGCCCCCAACCAAGGCCTACAATTATTAAAATCGTTTGTTAACTACAGGAAAATTGATAAAAAGGTCGCAAGCAAGGCACCGACTAAAATGATAAAACATCTATGGTATCTTAACTCGGAGCAAGTTGTATTTTCAATTTTTCGATGATACTTTGGAAAAAATGTCAAAAAAATCATGGCTTTAATATTAACGTTCGAAGAAGAAAATGATACTGATTGTGGTAATGATGATGGATGTAAAAGCAACACTCAGTCTAAAACAAATGGATAATTTATTGAACAAAGAAGTTGATTTTTGCGTTTCTCCTCGAACCGTAAATCTTTTTAAGAGATTTGAAATTGATACAGAATTTTTCACTACTGATTCTGATGTATGGTGTGAAAATTAACATTATCTAAAAGCTAAATAAATAATATACGGTTTAAAGATTGTCAATGACACAGCTGAAAGGAGGGTAAAATTAATCAAATACTTCAATTCCTGTTTGACGAAAGACAAAAAGAACAATGAAAGATTCTGTTACAAGTTGTACTTAATGGAGAAAGATCTTTCCTGACTCTTCAAAACCCACTTTATCTAAGTCATTACCAACTTATTCTGATAATTGTAAATAACAATCATTATTTACCACTTCTTCATTTATAATGCTTCCTTTTTTATAACACAACTTGGAATAATAAAATGCATTTGAACATTATTTGCTGTCACTTTTATACCTTCTCTGCTCTTCTTAACTCCTAATTCCTTTATTTTCAATTTGGATTTTACTTCATTTACTTTTGAGAACACTTTTAACTAAACCCTTTTTAATGTACAAAATGAAAATAAAAAAAGAAAAATCTGGAAAGCATATGTAATTTGAGTGTTGCAATGTTTTTTGGCATTTGCATAAAAAGTCCCTTTCGCGGAATCGAATGATGTCCGGTCTTAGAAAATGCTGGATATCTTCAAATCTATAAGTTTTAACAAAGAAGTAGTGCCAGTAAAACATCAAGACAAAAACATTTCCTATGAAATGAAACAAGAATCAAGTTTCTAGGACGAATAGTTTTCATTTTAAGAAGGAAAAACTGCGATTTTATGCAAAAATTCGCAGCTTTTCAAAACTTTGACCTCAATGAGGCACGGTTTAACGTTATCCAATTGAGCTGAAACTTTGCCAATCTCATTTTTTAGCCAACTGGCAACTTTTAGGGGGTCCCCGAAAAAAAAGTTCGTACATTGATTTTTTGTGACCACCCTAATTGATTAATATATTATATATATATATATAATAATATATATATATAATATATTATATATATAAATATAGATATATATATATATATATATATATATATATAATATATATATATATATATTTGAGAGGTATGTGTGTATGTGTGTAAGCAACTACCGCAATTCAATAAACTTTCATCATAAATTACTTGAAGAAAAAAAAAAGGCAGCAACATCCAAAATTATCCTGAGAATAATAAATATAAGAAAGCAAAAACTAATAGTTTACCGCAGACCAATTCAAAAAAAAAAAAAAAAAAAAAGTCGGAAATATCTGACATCACAATCAGCAGCGGCTAATTTTACCGAACTCTCATAAATCATAAGGGAGAAGATAAAAATGAAGCCGACATATAATAAAAACGACCATGATAAATTACTAAACGAGATAAAAGAAAACAAGAGGAGGGGGGAGAGGGGTGTCAGTCTCCCTGTAGTCGTTAAACAAAGGAAATTTAAATTAAGTCATTGAAAATGGGAGAGAATGTAAACAAAATAAGTCATCGGGCTGGAAAACCTAATGAGAAGATAGGTTATCTTTCAATTATAAAGATATCCTCATATTAAGGATTAAGTGAATATATCAATTACTTAGGTTATTTCAATTATAAAGATATCCTCTATTAAAGATTATGTAAATGTCTCAATTACTTCCACATATTTAAGTAATGAAAAGAGACAAGATTCTTACTTTAAGTATTAAATTTTCAGGCTCATTAAACCGGACACAATTAATTTTCTCTCTCAAAATAACCCATATATATATATAATATATATATATAATATATAAATATATAATATATATATATATATATATATAATATATATATATATTATATAATTATATATATATATATATATATATATATATATATATATATATATAACCCCTTATGAATTTTCAGTGGTTATTATGCTTTCAAATAAAAGCAATGAAAAATTAGTAAACTCCGAAAAAAAAATTATTAGAGTGTCTTTTTAACATTATCCTCAGTCATCGTAAAAATTAATAGAAAAGAACAAAACAAAAAGATAAAATAAACTATTCTAAAACCAAATAAAAAAAAAATAATAAATTTTTCAATTCTATAATGAAAGCAAAAAATAAAAGGACCAACCCTAAAAAATTTAAGAAAATAAGACTATTTCAGAATTACTTACAGTGGCGCAATGGGTAAGAGACTGATTCGCAAGCAAGGCCTAGCATTATATCTTTCATTTACGTCAACCGAATTATACATCCCTTTCTGTCATTTTTATTTTAAATAAACGGTGGAAACAGAACCACAATTTTTACTAGTACATTAAAAGAAGTTTTATAAATTATTAAACATGACAGGGGCATGAAAAATCTTTGATAGTTAGCAATTAATAGTATATATATCGTATATATTATATTATATAAACCTATATATATTATATAATATAATATATATATATCTATATATATATAATAAACTATATATATATATATATATATGTTGACATATATATGCGAATGATTATTGACATTTCAAAATATTGAAAACCTAAATGCAAAGAAAGCTAATTACAAGCTATTTATTACACAAACTGTAAAAGAAACAAGTTTCAGCCTTCCAATATTTCACCGACTAAAAAAAAAGGAATTAGGGGGGGGGGGCGCGGAGAAACCCCGTTGAAGACGAGCCTCGCCCTTGCGTGGTGTGATCCGTCAGCGAAAGTAAAGAACTCGAGTTCCAATCCACAATAACGAATCCGGGGACCAAATATTGAAAAAGGAAAAAAGACGGATTGATTAATACACGATACCGCCGCTAAAACTATATATAAAAATAATAATAAATAAACTGAAAGGATTGGAGAAAAAGAAACTTTCAGAATGAATGGATGTGCAATAATAAAACTATAAATAATTAAATAACACTGAACTAGAATAATTTGATTACAACCTAATACATAATAATAATAATAATAATAATAATAATAATAATAATAATAATAATAATAATAATAATAATAATAATAATAATAATAATAATAATAATAATAATAATATAAACACAATTATAAAATTTAATATAAATTAATAACTATAAATGCTTGCAACAACGCACAACAGAAGCAATTACTGTAATAAGGAACATTAAACAAACCCGAACAAAATTCAACAAATCCAAAGAACATTAAAACAAATCCGGAAAACATTCAACAAACCCGAAGAACATTCAACAAACCCGAAGAACATTCAATAAATCCGAAGAACATTAAACAAATCCGAAGAAAATTCAACAAATCCGAAAAAAATTAAATTTAAACCCGAACGAATATAAACAACTCGAAGAGCCATAAACAAATCGAAAAACACTCAACAAATCGAAGAACATTTTCAACAAACCCCGAAAGGAACATTAAACAACCCGGCAAGAACATTAAATAAAACCCTTCAGAAACCACTTAAACAAATCCGGAGAACATTAAATACAAACCGCGTAAGAACATTAAATCCGAAGAACATTAAACAAACCTTAGAAGATTCAACAAATCCGAAGAACATTTTTAAAACAAACCCGAAGAACATGCAACAAATACGAACGAAACAAAAATAAACAAAAGAAAATGTTAACAAATTCTGCGGAGAACATTAAACAAATTCCAATGAACATCACAGCAATCCGTCACCGAAGAACTCCACATTAATTTGTTCATTTTCCCCACGTAATTTCTTTTCGAACAGCAAAACGAAAGTTTAAATCTGCCAAACACCACGCCGGAAACAAACATGGAAGCAATTTAATCGACGTGAAAAAAACAAAACAGAAAAGGAGATAACAGTTCTACTTTAAAGCCAAATACTCCAAGCACTGCATGGTCAATCAAAGAATGTTCCCTGCCTACTCTATTCATTGACAACCTTAAAACTCATATTTATATTATTTTATATATATATATTATACTATATATATATATACGTACTAACTCTAATATATAACTTTATTATCCATTTGGGTTTGTCCCTTCCCCTATATATAATACTACCTATTACCTTCCTAGCTCATTATACCGTTAATAATATCAAATTATACATATATATTATATTATTATATATATATAGATATTAGATATGCTATATAATTATATAAATATAAATTTAAAATATACAAATATATAATAGTATATCCATATATATATATGTTACCTATATACTAATATATATTATATACTCATATATATATGTATATCTAATATCATATATATATATGATATATACCTATCAGTGTATACTAGTATATTATAACAGGGGCGGCTCGTGCGTCACAAATTATCAGGTTCGCGTTGCATCTGAAATTTTCTACACACACAAACTCTTTTATATATATATATATATATACTCAATATAGTGAGGTGATCAGTTTATCATATATATACATATTATATATATATATACATATATATATTATATATATTATACTATAGCTTATTATACTGCATAACTAACTCTAACATATTATATAGTAAATAAGATTTTCTTAAAATTCTCTTTAATTTTGTTACTACCTTATATAAGTATGCAAGATCGTGATAGGTTGAACCATCAAATTTCTTATTCTACAATAAGAAAATCGGCCTCAGCTCCGCTCCGGTCCTTTAGAATGAGCACCACTGCTAAAATCTTTTTCACTTACACTCTCGCGATTAGTAAGAATGCCACCAAATAATTAACCCCATAAAAGCCCTCTTTTTTCCTCTACTGACAGAGCATTAAGCCTCTAATGCCGAAAGTCCTGCATGCCCATCGTACTCTCTCACAAAAGTCTTACATCCATTCTTTACATCGTAGCACAAGAGGGGGGCGAGGAGGGGGATAAACACATCTCGCTCAGCTTCCGATGTGGCGTCATGCGGCATTAGTTATAAGGACTTTTAATATTTTTACCCAACATTCCACTGAATGTGTCCTTTCTAAAACTTATTATTCACTTCATGAAATCAAGGCATAAGCTTACAGCTACCTCCGAACATTGAACGAAATTCTTTCCAGTGCTGTAAATTAAGGGAAATTCCTCTTGACTAGCTTTATTATGTTAGAAGCGAGGTCTCAGCACTGGAGTACCCTAATATTATCCATAGTCTTGCTCTTAAGTTTGAAGGACCATGGGTCAGAAAGTTGGAATTATGAATGGCAAACATTCCAGTCAGAACAAATACTGTAGAAGCAATTAGATGACGGTGTAAATTTAAATCTGGTCTTTATCTGACAAATTACTTGGGCCACATATTTCGGTTTTTGCCCCTCTCTACTTTTCAAATTGGACAATACCTCTGTTTTCTGCTCTTCTCGACCGGATTTGCCCGTAGCATGCGCACTCGCGACTCTCTTGACATTAAAATTTCCTCTATATCGGACCGAGAACTTTCCTCTCAAAAGTATCAATGCTTCCCTAAGATCTTATCTGCTGTCTAAGCGCCGTCAATGTTCCCTCTTTGAACGTTGACCATAAAAGAAAGTTCAGCGCGCGAAGCTGCATGATTTCCTCTGTACGACCATAAACGAAGCTCAAATCCAAAAATTAAAATATATTATCTCCGCAGAACCTTAACACATGTGCAGATTGCAAGGGAACATTGTACTTTTAGCATTTCTGAAATTGCGTCAGCCCCATTTAAAATACACCCTGTTCAACGGCATTCTACTTATTTCTCTTATTGATTTAATTGTTTCCATAAAAAACTGATATCTAAATCTGAATGCATATAAACTTCAGTTCCATCTTAAGACGCGGTCTGAGGAAGTGTCGCATCCCCAGACTTACAGGGCTAGACTCCTGCCTCCTTATTTCCATACTAACTTGATGTTCCAATCCACTGCTGTCTCTTTTGGTGCTAGGTGTCGAAACACGGCAAATTGCCCACAGATCGCTGAAAGCCCTAGCAAAAAGACGTGCCGAAACACTTTCTGCTTAACTGAATCTGGCTCTGCATGTTATTCAATCACTAAATCAAGCTACATTTTCGAGAACAGAATTGCAATATATATTCAATTCCGTCCCTTGATTTTGGATCCCCTCATCCTGACTTGTTCCTCTTCCAATGCACCCCTTAGCCCCTGAACCACACCGAGAAGTCCAACAGTTCAAATAATAATGCAATAGCTCTACGATCGAAGCATCTAGCGAGAGAGGGATCATTCCTTTAATTCTATCTCTTGTCGGTCATTCCTATTACCCAACTCTATCTTCGATACTCTGCTCTATTCTCATCACGACGACATGGAGTACCGACTCTACGCCAAAGTGTGTGATCAGCGCTCCTCGTCTTTTTCCTGGTGCTCAATAAAGCCTTACCACGACAATCTTTTGCGTGGCGTTATCCTTTTTACCACCAATTCCATATATCTTAAAAGATAGTACATCACTTCTAAAAAGATTCGACAAAGGAGTACAAGCACACGTTTCTAGAATTCATCCACTTGCAGTTTTCACTCTCCCATAAACTGACACTGATAGAAAATTCCCACATGCTGCCAAGGAATATTCTTTTACTAATCCATCTTCATGAATATATCAACAGCCCGCATCAATTTGTGATCAAACCTCCAATTATGAACGTTTTCATTCTGTATTGTTTCGAAGTTCCCTTTGAAAACACGTGGCCTTCTCTTAGATGGACCACTTATGTGACATTTATCTAACTTCTGCACTGAAGTTCACTAAGCTCCTTTGAAGACACCTGGAGCTAGGTTGCAGGATCAAAGTTCTTCGTTATGCACTCTCAATAGCCACAGACTCATAATTGCTCTTCCACCAAAGTTCTCCCACTGCAGGTATCGCGATAAATATTCAAGATGTTACTCGCCGAGACAGCCCTTATTGTTTCTCTTTTATAAATGCGCCGGCCACTTTCTTCTATTAGTCATTCTTTATGTTTATTCCTCGATTTTCACACTGATAAACGCTCCCGCTCCAGCGCTGCACTATTATCACATGAGTTGCAAGGTTCATTTAGTTTTGGGGGTCTGATTTTTGATCAATTACTATGAGCTGTAAACTATTTGTGTTTTCATGATATATTTTGCCTTAGCATGCCCAGCATGATTTCTACGGATTATCTGCATTGTTCCATAACCTCTTCTTGGGTCCAATGTGTCTTCATCACACAACCGCCAACAATCCACATACCCATGGAAAAACAAATGCAAAGAGATTTTCTTTCTTCACACCACCCATCACTATACCTCCACTTTATTGTCTTTACTCACTTAAAACGATAAATTAAAAAACTTGGCCTTTGAATTGTTAATGTTCTTACATCTTCTAACCATCTGCTCTATATTTAAGCTGGAGCCTACTACCCGACTCCTAAATTTCTTAATTTCCCATTAGAGCTTGTCTCCTCTTCAGCCTGCACATCACAGTATAGAATAAGTTCCTTTTAAAACTTTAAGATGGTGCGACATGCAGCCGCCTTGGAGGTCTATGACACGCAAAAGAATAGATTATAAGAATATATATAATATAATATAATACTAGAGTTTAATTTGTCAAGAAAACTACATCTTTCAGTATAACCTACATATACTATATTAGCTAGTCTATCCCTTCATATATATATATATATATACTTATATATCATAAATGACATATATATATGATATAATCACTATATATGGTCAGCATTTCCCGAAAGCGCAAACATGCATGTATACTAAAAAACTATAACCTACTCATGTAAATTTAAATAACTATTTTATTAATCTAGGGAGACATTTTATCGATGAAATTACAAAAAAAAACAATAAAATAACGCTTTTGAAAATTTTAAAAATGTTAAAATTTTTTTTAAAACTTTGTTGATAATTATCGTTTTCGAGAAGTAAGAAGGAGCAGTCTAGCACTCGGAGAGAGCGAAAAAGTTGCCAAATGATTGAAGTTTTTTTTAACTAAAGACTACCCACTGGCATAACCTCAAATAATAGGGAACCAAAGTCGGGGTTCTTCGCGCCCCTACCGGGGACGACAGGGGAACCTTCGTCCCCCCCGTTCTGTCCCTCCCGTCGCTCGCCTCGAAGCACCTAAAAAGCGAATAAAAAGCAAAAATTAACATTTTCTCCAAGCATAATTCACGTTAATAAATACCTAACACACAACACAATCATTTTTATTCTTAGCTCTCGGGTCATTACCTGCAGCGATGGCATATATGCGGTCGAAGGTGGAGAGGGGTGTACGCCTGGCCAGACCTATAAGGATAATACTTAATATTTAAGTGTTATGTATATAGGAATTATTAGTAAGTAAGAATAGTTATCTTTTTTTGTCTTCATCGATGAAATTGCTTTGCTGAAATCGAAATTAAATGTTAACTTTCACTCATTTCCGCCTACGTAGTTTTATTAGTTTTTTTAGTTATTAGTGCAATTAGCACAGTATTGCTGATATTATTAGTATTATATATACTTTATAATATATTATTTATGAATATAATACATATATAATATATAATATAATATATATATATAATATATATATCATATCACTATTACCGTACTATTAAATAAACTCCTACTATATATACTTTTTTGTCTTTCATCTCGGTTATGATTATTTTTTTTCTATTCTTTCTATTTTTTGTATTTTCTCCTCACTCTTGTATTGGCTATGTATGTATGCGTGTACTCTCATTACTTTCTCTAATAGTATCAGACTACATATTTTGAACATAAGTTAAAATTAATAAAACGCCAAAGTACGAACTCATGCTTTGAGACCTCAGCCGTAATAGGCCTTTCCGGCACTTTTTTCTATTTCTATTTTCAATATTTAAAGTTTCGTGGTGCCCTGCGGGTTCCTACGACACCCCCGCCTCGATTTATTAGCCATTTTCATGTCTAATTCTTTATATGTTGTCTTAAATCTAAGATATTTTTGCGCTTGCATGTTGCAGACTATATCTACCTTTTCTCATGTGCTCCCTGTAACTTGCTCTCCCACAAATCTTATTTTTCTCTAGACCCTTATCTCATATTAGTAAATCCCAAAACCTCACCACACAATCAAAATACAACTAGACATAACACGCACTTGCCAGGCCACCAAAAACCAAAAACAAATCACTCGGCGATATCTATCGACCACTCGCACGACCCGACCTATCCGAGCCCATACAAATGTACAGAAGCACCGCTCCAGAACCGACGCCGCCCTACGCCCCGACCCTCCTCACCAACCGCTCACACACAAACTCACATCCGCCAGCACACTAGAAGATACACAAGGTAATCGCTATAATGCCCACCCACACACTCTAACACACTCCGTAACCTCAGAACAATGCCTAAATATCAACTACTCATCACATTACGTGCCCCTATAGATCTAAACTTTCCCCACATTGTGTTATACCTCCATCTTTCTTCTCTCGGCCGCCAAAATGCCACCAAAATTCGTTAGAAGATAAGACTGCCTCAAATGAAATAATTTCTCCAGTAGCATTACCTACACATTCGGATTACTAAATTTTTTATTGCTCTCTTGTTTAATAAAGGGCCATAATAATAATATAATTTTCAACATTCATGCTCTCTCTCCGTCTCTCTCTCCCCCTTTGTCTCTATCTCTCCTCTCTCCTCTCCCTCTCTCCTCTCTCTCCTTCTCTGCTCTCTCTCTCTCCTCCTCTCTCCTCTCTCTCTCTCTCCTCTCTCTCTCTCTCTCTCAGAATTATATAATGTACTAACTATTAACTGTACTACGTAGACTATCACTTATAGTGATTCATACTTTACTACTCCTATATATCTATATTACATTAGCTTACGCTATATATATTATATATATAATATACCGTATATAGTTTATCATAATAATATGAGAAAAGAACTTTTTTTTTTTATAATATTTAAATTATCGAAACTAATAATTTTTCTTGCATTTCTAAAGAAAATTAACGCTATTGAGCAGAATATCACAATATAACTCATAAAATAACATGTACTTCCAACCTCAATATTTCCTCTTCAAATCCCATCCATCTGAAAAAGAACATAACTAATTAATCAAAATAATAATAATATACTTATATAACAATAGTTAATAAACTAATAATAATCTAACTAATATCAATAATAATTAATAACTAATAATAAAATAATAATATAGGCCTATATTCTAAACTTACTGATGACTCAACTCTTCATTTCACTTAAGCCACTGTTTGATTAAAAAAAACAAAAAATTAATTCTACAACCGATATTTTAAATGCTTATTATTATACTATAATATTTTTTGTTTTTTAACCCGATCTTATCCTATCTTAATCTATTACAAGGCAACGAGTTCTGAAAAAACTAACAAGACTACCAACACTAACGCTTCCGAAGTAAAAACTGACTTAAAATTCGAAGTTTAAATTGACAAACCTATGCCAAAATGTATTTCCGGTTTTTGGAGACCCGATCCAATTATGACATGTGACGCTATTTTATACATATGCTTTCGTACGTGCATAATTTGAATTTTCAGTTATTAAGGCGTCAGTCGGTCAATGTAGAAACAAAACAAGCGGGATCTCTGACTTCATATACAACCACACCTACTGGTGGTTGGGTGGTAGTATAAAACCCTGTTGAGCCCTGGTGATTTTTCACTCACACCCTTCTTTAATCGTTCAGATATTAACTGAATTCGACAGGTGTTGTAAAGTGTTCCCGTGCAACAATCACTATTTGCGTTTCTGCGACATATTGAATAACAGAGCTCATTCAATGACGGCTTTTTAATTTAGTCAATAATTGAATCATTGGCGTCTCTTCTAATAGGATAAAATTTTAAAGTTTCTTAATAATATCCTACGGGCGTCACAAAAAATTAAAGATAAAAGAATAACGTAAATAGTTGCCACCCTTAGCTGTATTTTGTATAAAACATGGGTGGTGCTCAGCAAACCATGCAAACCAGGCCACGCAGCCGCCACCCCTGGTATGCTAATTGTATGTATGGGTTAGTATCGTATGTATTGCTATGTAATGTGTATGTATTGTATGTATGTATGCTCATGTCATAATTCAGCGGGCCGCTCGTCGCGTTCTAACATATTTACTAATGTGCATGCGTGTACATATCATACAGCACATTTTTATTAATCGTCTGTATTTATATCCTATATATACTACATATATATATACTATAACTACTCTAACTTAATATATATATATCATATATATAATATATAATACTATATATTATACTAATATATATATCACCCGCTATATATATATATTACGAATATATTTCAAATAAATTTATATTTAATCCTTTTTGATATTTTATTTCAATCCAAATATTTACATAAGTAAACAAATATTTAAATTTTTAAATTTGGTTTACCTTACCTACTCTCAATCAGAAAATTTTGAAGACAGATTTTCCCCCCGTTTATTTAAAAAAAAAATCGGCTCGCCGTTCTTTAGAATGAGCAAATTTTTCATACTTACTAAATATTAAAATCACAAAATATTAACAGATAAGAATGCCCTTTTCTACCGTACATCATTCTACATTCGCTTATCTTAATTACATCGATTCCCACATCTATTTTTATCTTTATCTATGCTACCTTACATCTATATCGACACATATATCTAGTGTCTTACTACATATATTACATATATCTATACAGCAATACATAATAAACTGTATACAGCTATAATACATCGTATATTCAAAAGTACTTTCATCTCGAATTGTTTAGGTCCTAATCGCGCGTATAGTTTATAATAGTGAATTATTTATATAATATTTATATTAACACATCAATTCACTTGATGCCCTATTATAAACTATAATACTTATTTAATATTATTCTAACTATACTTAGTAAAATTCAAGATAAGCTAACAGCTCTCAGAAATACATATATTAGAGAATTGCGGGCATCACCATTTCCTTGACTCCTCCGTATATTGCGTTATGCGAAGCGGGAACATAGAGTTATTTCTAAGGAAAGTAGCTGTCGATAGTCCAGTATGATACGCAGTAACTGGATCGTTACTTTTTCTTAATGTGAGAAGTGCTACCGAAAAAGTTACACGTAGTTCTTGTGTTCTCGTTACTGTCTTATGTCCGATTATTTATCAATTTGTTCGTTTACTTTCTTCGATTATCTGCTGATTAGCCATATTCTGTGGACCACACGGCAAGAGTATGAATGGCGCTAAAAAAATTCTATATTTATCTAAATACTGAGGCCATAAATTAATACATATATTTACTCATAGGCCATGAAATAATCACTATCTCACCCTCACGCCATATTATACAATGAACCTGTATAATAATGATAGTTATATAATATAAAATTATTCTATAATATTTGAGTAACTTATCATTATTTCATATGACAAATATATATATTTATATATTAGTTATAGTCTAATACATACTTTAACTCATAGGATAAATGTGGTAGAATTCTGCCATACAGTTACTGTGCTAATAGTGTGGATGGATGCTACTGTGTACTAGGATGAGTTGTGTAAAGTATGTCAGACTATGAGAATACAAATACCTACGTTGTGGTGCGTAAACACTTCACAAATTCGATAACTATTGGCCATTATGAAGCACGGTGATAAGTGAATGTGTGTGGCTGGGTTTGATTGGTGCAAGGACATAGGATATTTTGGCCATGAGGTCATTAGTAAGGAGGGGAGGTAATAGATAGAGCGAGAAAGTTGAAGAAATGATAAATCTGCAAGTATAGATGAATCATTACCGGTGAAACTGATCAAGAACGGCAGGCGAGATGTGATGCCTTGATTTGGAAGATGTGTACTGTAACTGATAGTTGTTACTGGCACGTCAGCATAGTTCCGAGCTGCTTTAAAAACACTACCGGCTTGAAGCCTCTCCTTTTTTGGGAACGCCGATGGCTTAGTGGATAAAGCTCCCGGTCA
>JABUQX010095911.1:0-35070 GCA_015478945.1 Trachelipus rathkii | reverse complement strand
AGGGAACTTTTGTTTCAAACAAATCTTTTAAGCATAGCATAAGTTCTGTTCCAGCGTGTAGAAAACGTCTTGAATTAATTTATTGCTGTTTGACATTCAGCTGCATCTGTAAAGTTGTTAAGCTTTGCAGCTGCCGTTGCTGAATGGTAGAAAATGAGAGGATATGCTTCTCAAGTAAAATAAAATATCTTTAACAGACTTCTGACATAATATTGAATCGTTAATGCATAGTTGCAACATGTGAATAAAACATGAAATTGATAGCAAACCACTCTCCCTTATACCAGCTACCAGGTTTGGTCCAATATCCCGTATCACTAAATGAATTCTACTTTTAGAATATTGAAAAATGTCAAAGGACCTTATAGGATCTGACAAATGACAAAAGATTTTCGCCATATTGGCTACAAAAATTTGGCTATATTTTCATATTTTGGAAATACGTATCTAAAAATTTCAATTGTAAATTGAAATAACTTTCCCTTTTATGTGACGTAATTTATTGTTTATAAAGGTCAATATTCGGCCCGATATTCGGTATTCGGCCAAAATACCGAATATTTGGTATTTAGCCGAATACGAATACTTACCGATATTCGGCACATTCCCTAAATATATATATATAATATATATATATATATATATATATATATATATATATATAATATATATATATATATATATAATATATATATATATATATATATAATAATATATTTTTTCTAGAATCAATATATAAATTCTTCTTTTGAATTCCAAGATATGTGATTATCTATATATATATATATTATATTAATATTATATAATATATATAATAATAGATATATATATATATAATATTATATATATATATATTATTATACTATATATATATATATATATATATATATGTGTCTAGTAAGACAACTTGCCAGAAGTCACACTGCAAGATCCCCGTGAGGCAGATATTGAGATCTTCAAACCTTCTCAGCTCCCCACACTCACAAGAAACTGTGGTGTTACCGCGACAACACATGTGCGCCGCCGCCCTTCCAGATAAATCCGAGATCATTTCCAGGACTCTCCACCACTCAACTACTTTATTTCCTCTTCTGCTCATCATGAGACATACTTTCCCAAATTATGCCTCAGCCTTACTCCTAAAAGCCGATGACACAGAAACAAATCCCGGACCTAGAATCTACATATGTCCAATATGCAACAAGATAGTGAGGAGAAACTCCATAAACTGCAATAGATGCTAACAATGGATCCACAAACACTGTTTCTATCTCACCACGCTTCCCCCTTCAAAACACATTTGGGTCTGCCAAGTCTGCACTCCACCCACAACAACCCCCACACCACACACATCACACAAACAAACCCACAATGTAAGCATATTACAATTCAGCACAAAACAAAACCAAAGAAATAGAAGTCTTTCTAAAGCAACACAACATTCACATAGCCATGATACAAGAAGCCTACCTACCCGATAACTATCCAGAATCAAAATTCTATGGCTATGATGCCATGTTCACGCCCCAAACCCCCCAAAACCACACACTACTAACCCTTATACACAACTCACCATCATACACAAACACCACCTTACAAACTATAACTGCATTAAATGACAACACCACAAAATGATAAACAAACAACCACACAATCTAATAAACCTCTATATTCCCCACCACACCTCACCACAATGCCCCAGAAATTACAAACTAAACCTCTCCGAAATCTAACAGCTCCCAAACCTCACCACCCAACTTTATTTTTTCTTTTTTTTTATATAACAGTTCACCACCACTCATGGGCTGGGCCCTTTTCAAGGAGGGGACAGAAAATAAAACATAGAAAAGCCCACCCAATCCCAAGCTTAACTTAAATCTCTCAAATGTGGGCTTTAAAGAGAGGAAGATTAAGTATAGTTGGAAAGACAGAAGAAGGCAAGGAGTTCCACAGAACAGAAGTAGCTGGAAAGAAAGAGGCACTACAATGAACAAGTCTGGGGTTGTCAATACTCATGAAAAATTCATGCAAGAGCAAGGCACCTCTTGTGTTACATGGGTGATGCAGGGTGGTGGAATGCGAGAGGTCAACTCCCCTGAGCATCTGCCATTGGAGTACCTATAGAAAAGAGATAGTGCGCCAATGTCACATCACAGAGACAGAGGGTCAAGGGAGTTTGAAAGAAGGGGGCAGTTTATTAGTCTCTTAGCTTTAGACTTAACCCTATCCAGTAGAAGGGTGGAGTCGGAGCCTCCCAAATGTGAGAACAGTACTTCATACAAGGGCGAATATGGCCTTTATATAACTGGAGTAACTGTTCAGAGGAAAAAAATTCTCACAACATGACCAGAACTCCCAGCTTCTTTGAGGCCACCTTAACAACCATTGAAATATGAGGTTTCCAAGACAATATGTTGTTTATGTTAAGACCTAGAATGTTTGTTATTCACAGGTGAGATGTTAGAGCCATCGAAGGAAATAGGAAAGTTGGGAGGTGTTTTTGAGAAGATGTTAAGAAGTTGAGTTTTTAAAGAGTTGAATTTTACAAGTTTGTGGTAACCCCACCTGGAAATTCCTTCTAGATTGGCAAGAATAGAATCGGAAAGCTGAAGACGAGAGGCATCTCTAGATTCAAAATAGGGAGCAAATTTGAAATGAGTGGAAGAATGGAGAGTTGAGTCATTGGCATGAGTTAACAGAGTTTAGAAGTACAGATGAGGAGATCATTGATGAAAAGTAGGAATAAAGTTAGAGATAGAACAGAACTTTGAGGAACACCACAATTAACAGGAAAGTGGGAAGAGGACACTCCATCAACGAGTGCTGATATGGAGCGTTCAGAGAGAAAGCTAGACAAGATTAGGCAAAGAGAAGGAGGAAACCCAAAGGAAGGGAGCTTAGAGAGCAGTGCATGCCAAACCCAGTCAAAAGCTATGGATATGTCAAGCTCCACCACGCAAAAATCCCCATAGTCCATGCTGAAAGCCATGCTGATGATCTGAAAGAAGGGAATGAGACTCTAGATGATCCAGGAAAGAGTTGAGAAGAGTTTCAAAGATTATAGATAGAATACAAGTCAGAGATATAGGGGATAGTTAGAAGAATCAGAGTGGCTACCTTTTTTCGGGATTGGTTGTACATATGCGCGCTTCCAGCACTGATGAAAAGTATTAGTATTAAGACATAGAGAGTAGAGTTGAACGTGGACAGGTACCAGCTCAGAAGCACACTCCTCAAAACATGGGGAGGAATGCCATCCGGGCAACTAGCCTTCCTGGCGTTCATAGATCTCAGGATCTCATGCACATGATCATGTGTAATCACAGGTAAAGACATGGGGAAACCTGAGATTAGAAGGAGTAGGAGGATTGATGCCAGAATCATCCAGGGTAGAATTAGATGAAAAAAGGAGGCCAAAGAGATTGGCCTTTTCAGAAGGAGAGTTAGCTACAGAACCATCAGAGCGAATAAATGGAGGAAAGGCAAATTTACAAAAATTGGTTAGAGATGTTTTTGGCAAGAGGTAAGAAATTTTTATTAGCAGGAGAACCAAGTGGGTTGGCGCACCTTCTTTTAGTGAAAGTGCGCTTAGCCTGTCGAATAATATCCCTGCAATGGTTCTGAGCAGAATGAAAATTAGTAAGGGTGATAGGAGAATGAGAGTTTTTCCATGCCCAATATGCAATATCTCTCCTGAATGGTGCGAGAACAAGCTCCATCAAACCATGGATTTTGGGGAGAAAAAGATTGTTGAAGATGGAATGAACCTGTTCATCCCATCAGTGATTACGTCCCTACCTTTTCAGCAGTGACCAAAGTATCCTCCAAGTTAAAGCAGGATTCATTCCAAGAGTAGTTATCCAAAAAATAACGCAATGTCCCTCCAACTAGCCTAATTAAAGTGCCAGAAATTACGTTTAGGGTATGGTGGAGCTACTGGAGAAAAAGTATTATAATTAAGAGCTACAAGATTGTGGTCAGAGTTACCAATAGGAGTTAAAATGGTGTATTTATAACAAGAAGGAGTAGTGGTGAAACAAAGTCAAGCATGTTCAAGAATTGACTAGGTCGATCTGGGATATGTGTAGGTTCCTTAATTAACTGTTAAAGATTGTTGAGTATACTGAATGTTTTGGCCTCCTCCCCGCCTGCATCAGTGTGAGAGGAGAACAACCACTCAGTGTGGTGTATTTAGAAATCCCCTAAATAGAGGACCTCAGCATTTGGATGGGAAGAAGTAACAGTCTCATGAGAAGTAGTAAGATAGTCAAAAACAATGTGAAAATCTGTTCCTTTAGTGGAGCAGTAGCAGAAACAAAAGATAATGATAGTAGTAGGGAGAAAGATTTTAAGCCACAGAATATCGAAGTTAGGAAATTCAAGATTCTCAAGACGTGTTACAGGTGTGTTTAGGTTTATTTAGGTACAGACTCCACCATTTAGTCGGAAATTATAGAAAAAGTTATAGTTGGAGATATTAAGTTTATTTGAAAAAGAATCGTTATAGTTGGAGATATTAAGTTTATTTGAAAAAGAATCGTTGGCCAGCTGGGGCTCAGACAGTTACAAAATTTTAGGTTGAGAATTAGAGAGGCAATATTCCACAGATTCATGATTAGCACGTAGGCCAGAGGTTCTCAAACCTATTTCGTCTACTGCCCACTTTGAAAATCAATTATTTTTCAGCGCCCCCCATTTTTTACTTTACCCAAACAAAAACAATGAAATACATTAATTTAATTACTTTAATTATATATATATATATATATATATATATATATATATATATATATATATATATATATATATGTATAAAAAATTATATATATATATATATATATATATATATATATATATATATATATATATATATATATATTTATATATAAATATAATAAATTTATATATATATATATATATATATATATATATATATATATATAGTATAAATATAGTATAAAAACTAAAATTTATGCAATCAAACAGGGCAGAAATATGAACTATACTAAATAATCGATGTTGTGTAGTAGGTAGGTTTTAATTTCAGTGAATTTTAAAATATTAAGTAGATGAAATTACAAATCAGCCATCGCCCCCTAAATCACTTCAACACCCCCCATTTTTTTCTAGGCCCCTTACCGCCCCCCTCTAGGCCTCCAGCGCCCACAAGGGGGCGTTATCGCCCACTTTGAGAAAGACTGACGTAGGCCATGCACATTTTCAAAGTCAAAAGAGAACTCTTGCTTGTGCCCACCCTTACATCTACTCTGACCAATCATTCAAGCAGCCACTCACATGAAGTTTGAAGTTATGTTACATGGAGAGCAGCAGGAAAAAGTGTCTGAGTTTAAATATTTATGATATAGCGTCGGGCGGGGTGACTCGGACCACCTTAGGCATAAGTCTGTCTCCCGACTCTCCCCTAATGCACTTTTTTGAATTTTTTTTTTTTTGTAAATCACGGCCCTATAGTCGGTCATAAGCACACAAAAAAATAATAATGTAATTCTAATAATAAAAGTTTTATTAAAGTTTGAATAACGCTGAGTCAGCCTGACTGTGGAGGGGTGAAGCGGACCACCATTGAGGGGTGACTCGGACCATCTGTTTAAATTCGTCTTTTACGTATAAATTCAATTTTATATTTTAATTTTTACTTAATATAATAATTATTTATCATATTAAAATTCGTAATAAGTAATAAAAATGTCAATAATGATAAATAAAATAAGAATAAAAATAAGGTGGTCCGATTCACCCCTCTCCGCTCAAAAATTTTGACACTTTTTTGAATTCGTTTTTTTTATTAAAATTTCATTTTTTTAAAAACTTTTCACTTAATATAAGTAACTTTTTATTATATTTAAATTAATTATACGTAATAAAAATGTTAATAATAATACGTAAAATACGAAAAACAATGGTGGTCGGAGTCACCCCTCCATCAATTTTTACGGCGGGGTGAATCGGACCAAGTTAGGCCCCATGATTTTGCCACTAATACTGTTTGGATCAAAAATTTACTTTGCCAGTTTAAAGCTAACATACTCTAGTGTATCCACTGAAAAAATAATTAAAATCCATCCACAATTTTTCATTTTATAACAAAGTTAAAAAAACTCACATTTTTCAAAAGTGAAATTCTATTGAAGGACATTTTGTACCCTAATTTCTAACATTTTTTAAAAATATAAAAACTTTCTAGAATTAAAGATGATCTAAATAAAACTTGTTGTACTACCGCGTGGCTATTAAATGAGCGGAAAAAAAATGTTTTTTTTTATTATTTTTTATTTTATTTAGAGTGGACCGAATCACCCCGCCTAAAGAGGCGGACCTGGTCACCCCGCCCGACGCTATGTTGGATGAAAAGGGAACAGATGATGCAGAGTGTAGTAGGAAAGTTGTGAATGGCAGGAAGGTGGCTGGTGCAATTAAATCCTTGGTGGATGTAAAGGGACTAAGTCTAGAGTTTGCTCGGATCTTACGTGAGGGTATGTTGTTACCTGTTAATGTATAGTAGGGAGACTATGGTCTGGAGTAAGAGGTATAAATCTAAACTACAATGTGTTCAGATGGACAATCTTAGGGGAGTGTTATGCGTGAGAAGAATTGATAAAATGATGAATGAACGTATTAGAGAGTTGTGTGGTGTGAAGAAAGGGGTAAATGAGAGAATAAATGAAAGTACGTTGAGATGATTTGGTCATGTGGGAAGGATGAATGATAGTCGGTTGGTTAAACAGATGTACCGTATAGTGGTGAGTGTGCTGGGAATCGACCAGCTGATAGACTGAAGAAAAAGTGTATTGAGTCAGTAAAGAAATGCCTGGAGGAGAGAAATGTGAGTTTGGCAGAGGCGAGAAGAAAGGTGCATAATAGTAGTGAATGGCGGGGTTTTGGGAGGGGGTATGGTTGTATCCCACCTGGGCCAAGGGATGAACCCCACATTGATGAGATGCCAAAGTGAGTGTCCGTTGCGGTCCCGTGAATCTCTAGGGTGGATTTTCTGACTGCGACGAGTTCTCACTAAAAGGTGTAAAGGGGGCAGTAAGGCTGATCTTTATTTTCAACTTGCATCATATTCTTCTACTACTTTTCTGTTTCCGGTGCATGTTACGTACCTTACCATCAGCACAAGCATCGGCACAAGAGTTATCACGACCAGGAATGTGACGAAGATCAGTAGTAAATTGGGCAATAAAATCAAGATGACGAAATTCACGAGGAGAATAGTGTAAAGAAACAGAGGTAATAGCAGAAGTGAGTGGTTTATAATCTGTGAGAACATAAAACTGACGACCTTCAAGAAAATATCTAAAGTATTTAATTGAAGAATAGACCGCAAAAAGTTCACGACCAAAAGTACTATAGCGAGGGACAGCAGGAGGAAGTTTCTGAGAATAAAAAGCGAGAGGAAGCCAAGCACCATTTTGCAGTTGCTCTAGTGAAGCTCCAACAGCATAATCACTGGCGTCCACAAATAGGCGGGTTTCAGCACCATGTTCAGGAAAAACAAGAAGAGTGTTATTGACCAATAGAATTTTACTCTGTTCAAATGCCTGACAAGCAGCATCAGTCCAATTAACCATTGTCGAGCTGCCCCGACGACCTTGAACAAGCAAAGCAGTAACAGGAGCTAATATGGCAGCAGCCTTGGGGAGGAAACGACGATAGAAATTAAGGAGACCTAAGTAAGCACGAAGATCCTTCTGAGTGGTAGGAAGAGGATAATTACGAATAGCAGAAACACGATCAGGTAGTGGAGAAAGACCAGAAGAAGAAATTTTATGTCCAAGAAAATTAAGAGAAGC
This sequence comes from Trachelipus rathkii, assembly GCA_015478945.1. Lineage (NCBI taxonomy): Eukaryota > Metazoa > Arthropoda > Malacostraca > Isopoda > Trachelipodidae > Trachelipus > Trachelipus rathkii. Next base: position 27,256 of record JABUQX010095911.1, on the reverse strand, counting down.
AGCACCTAAAATGCACTTCTCGAAATTTAAACGAAGACCAGCTTGAGATAAACGAGAGAAAACAGTATGAAGATGAGAAAGATGCTCTTCCGGAACGAGAAGCAACTAATAGATCATCAATATAAGCATAAACAAAGGGTAAACCACGTAAAACATGATCTATCAAACGTTGAAAAGTAGCACTGGCATTATGAAGACCAAATGGCATAAAATTATACATGAAATTGCCAAAAGGAGTTGCAATACAAGTCTTAGGACGATCCTCAGGATTAACAGGAATTTGAAGGAAGGCAGATTTTAAATCGAGAGAAGAAAAAATGGTACATCCATTTAGAGAAGTAAAATCATGAAGGTGAGGAATAGAATAAGTATCAGCAACAGTTTTAGAATTTAGTAACCTGTAGTCCCCAACAAAACGAAAAGAATCTGGCCCTTTTTTAACAATGTGAAGCGGAGAAGCGTAAGGAGAAGTAGAAGGGGAAACAATACCCTTTTCCAGAAGCATGTCAAATTCCACACGCGCAATGTTTAACATTTCTGGAGAAAGTCTGCGAGCCTTGCAAACAGGAGGACTACCCTTTGTCTCAATGTAATGCATTACATGGTGAGACGCAGGAGAAAGATTAGAAACAGGCTGGATTAAGTCAGAAAATTCAGAATGCAAAAGAGAGTGAAAAGAAGAATAAGAGAGGAATCAGGAAGATTGATACCATAAATGGAAGAATCGAAGGGAACAGCATTACAAGAAAGAGAAGTAGTGTCATCAAGTAGACGACTATTGGCCATGTCAATAAGAATATTGAAATGACTTAAAAAATCAGCACCAATGATGTTTTGTGTAACATCGGCCAAGAGAAAAGTCCAACGGAAAGAACGATGCAGTCCAATAGATAGAGTAAGGAGTTGTTCACCATATACAGCAATGTTAGAACCATTAGCAGCCCGTAAATGAGAAACAACAGGTGGAAGAGAAGAACAAAAACCATGAACATTCAAAATAGAGAAACTACTACCCGAGTCAATAAGGAAAAACCGTTTAGAATCACCATCAAATATTCGTAAAAGCGAACCTGGAAGAACAGCATTAACTTCAGGAATAGAAACAGAAGAAGAATCAACAGAAATAGGAACAGAAGTAGAAACCGTTGTAGTAGCAGGAACCAAAGACAAATAAGAACAGTAGGAATATGGACGATTCAGAATTGTCATTGGAGAAATGACCAAGGGAGGCCCTTAATGATCTGGTCCGAGGTTTCCCTGAAGGGAATTTGCAGATTTAAAATTACAGGGAGGAATGCAGTACATGCTCTAACACCAAAATGATAATGATAGAAGCATAAAGGGAGAACCCTGAGGAGGTTGTGGCAAAGAAGAACGGAAGGTGAAGGAGAATGAGATCGAGTGCGAGAAGATGCAGATGCAGATTGCTGACACTGACAACGAGACATAGAAGACATTTGTTGTTGCAAGGAAATAATTTTAACATTCATATTATTCAACAAGGTAAGAGTATTAGTAAGAGGGTCTAAAGATGAATTCTGGAAAGATGAAGGAGAAGGAGTACAAAGAGAAGAAGGAGCAGAGTAAGAGGAAGATAGAGCAGCGGAAGACGAAGATATCGAAGGAAGAGAAGAAGAGTTAGTAGCAAATTGAGAAGGAAAAGTAATAGAAGAAGAAGGCATAATCGCGAGAGTAGAACCCATAGGGGTAAAAGATGGATAAGTTATAGAAGAAAAAGATTGATTGGCACGAATAATAATATCTGCACGTTCGGCTAAATCTTGAAGAGACAAGGCGTCACCATGAGAGAGCAAGGAAGTACTAACAAAAGCAGGAAGACGGTCCAGGAAAAGAGTGCGAAGAAGAGATTGGTTACTATCAGCAAGGGGACCAGAAATAGAGAGCATACGGGTAAGAAGCTGTGAAGGAAGACGATCACCCAACACTTCATGTTTTAACAATTCATGAAAATGGGTAGCATCAGAAGGAGAAAGATGGCGACGCAATAATTCACAAAGAGTAGAATAAGGAGAGAGAGAGGAGCTGATTGAAGGTAAAAGATTAGGGATTGATTTCTGAACTTCATAGGGAATGGAGAGCAGAAAAGCATTAGCCTTATCAAATTCTGTAGGAAGAGAAGCAAGAAAAATGTCAAATTGCTGAATCGTAAAATCAACATCATCTCTCCGAAATTGTGGTGGGGTCAGACGAGGAACACGCGACATAGGCCAGGTAGTCGCCGGCATAGTTGCAGAAAGAGGAGGAGGCGGTGGAGTACTCTGCTGATGTAGGTTTTGTTGATGTTGAGACATCAATAATTGTTGATTCAGCGATTGTTGTAACAGATATTGTTGTTGTGGATCATACAAAGGCGGAGGATAAGATAAATTTGGAGATGAAGAAAGGAGAGGGAATATGTTCGAAGAAGTAGGAACAGAATCAGATAATATATTAGAGGTAGGAGTAGTAATAGTAGTAGGAGCAGTAACAATAGTAGTAGTAGAAGTAGTAGTAGTAGTGGTAGTAGGAGTAGTAACAGTAGTAGTGGACATATTGAAAAAATAAATACAATTAAATTTACAATTTAAAGATGCCAAATGGGTTCTTAATAAAATAGAAATAAAATTGAAATAAAAAAAAAAAATAATGTAAAAAATATATAAATAATATTTATATTATACAAAAATGATACAAGGTTGAGTGGACAAAGGTCACTCCGGGATCACCATTTAAAGTGTCCAGTTTTGACACTTTCAAGAATTATCTAAATTTAGTTTGTTATTTATAATATATTCCAATTATAATTATATATTTAAATGTTTAGATGATAAATTCAAAGTTTTGAGGATTCCAGATGATTACTTCTTGACTTCACAATAGAGAGGATGAATTAGAACATGGTCTATCAATCAAATTTAATTGGTGAGGTCTAAAATAGAAGCAGAACTAGAACCTATGGAAATTACCAGTATTAGTATATATGTTATTAATAAAAAATAACAATAATAATAATAAAAATGATAATAATAATAATAATAATGATAATGATGATAATGATAATGATTAATAATAATAATAATAAAAATAACAATAAATACAAATAATAATTTACTAATTTAACAGCATAAAAATAATAATAATAAAAATAGTAATAATTACCCAATTGACATCATTGACAATTAATAAAGTTTTATATAATTAATATTTTTATTTTTAAAGAATAAGATATAACCAGTTTGTTGTTGAAATATAAAGTATGATTTTAGAATTAAATTTTACTTTTGTAATTAAACGCTACATGTAAAGTAAAACTTTCTCTGTAACAAAAAATTGACTATAAATATATTTGTAATTAACAAAATAAAATATTAAAAATAAATAAAAATATAGGATCACTATAGATACCTTCCCTCTCATGAAGATTGGAAACGTACTGGTTTCAATAGCGGACGCCCAAATCGTAGAGTACTTGTACTTGAACAATTCTAGAGTATTTGTACTTGTATTTGAAAAAATGTACTTGAACCCAAATATGATATATATATATATATATATATATATATATATATATATATATATATATATATATATATATATATATATATATATATATATATATATATATATATATATATATATATATATATATATATATATATATATATATATATATATATATATATAAATATATACTGATATATATATATATATATATATATATATATATATATATATATATATATATATATATATACTCTTCTATATATATATATATATATATATATATATATATATATATATATATATATATATATATATATATATAAAACAAAGGTTATAGCAGCTGCCAAAGAAAAAGGTTTCATGCTACTGGTGTTGAATTAAATCCATGGCTGGTTTGGTACTCAAGATTTTGTAGCTGGAATTATGGAATAACATCAACAAAATTTATATGCAAAGATTTGTGGAAAGTTAACCTATCCAACTATGAAAATATTATCATTTTCGGGGTACAAGAAATGGTATGTGGTTTATACGTTGATTTTTAGCACATATCTTATAAAAGTAGCAACAATAAAGTATAAATAGGGTATGTTCTTGATATCTGTAATTTTGTGATTTGCTCTCTAATTGTAAATATTTCTTTTGATTAATCCGATTGTCTCTTTAAAAATAGTACTCAGTAACATTTCCTTTAACTGTTATTGTAGTGGTATTATAGATTTGCTTTTTCTTTTGTTTTCAACTTCAAAATATACTAGTGATAGAGTGATACCATAATTTTTACCAATACCAATTCCAATACCAAAAATGTCAAAGCAAGTACATTATAATTGCTGATACCAAGCACCATTACTGATACCAATACCACTACTGTATTGGATATATAATAGCCATAACTTGCTGAAAAATTAATTATGAAATGGATAATAATAAAATTAACAACTAGCTATCAGTAATGACACAGTTAGAATTTCAACTTTCAATGATGTGGATATAGATCTTCAACATTTTATATAAAATTAACACCACAAAAAAGTTATATTATCGAAAAGGAGACAGACTTTTTGCTGGGTTCAGCGCATTTTCAGAAAGGGGAATGATGGTGAAACTCCTCATGCATCCCATCATACACTCTTCAATATCTACCCATTTATAACATGTTTAATTTTTAAATCTTGTTAAAGTCAAAGTTGTATTTTAAATATAGTACTTTCCCTGCATTTTCACTGTTAAGTATATTTTTTGTTTCATTATTTACAATATACTTACCCCACTTAAGTATTAGCTGAGGACACTGCTAGGTGAACAAGCTGGATTACGCCAAGCAAGTATACTCAATTTAGAAAATCTTCCTACATTTATCTTTAACAATTTGACAGGATTACCTTCATTCATTTTTTTTTTTATTTTTTTTTTATTTTTTCCCCCCATTAGAATTCAAATAGACTATTTTATCAACTTTTATTTTTGTCTTAATTTTTGGGACCATTGCCACTGCTTAATGCCAAAAGAAAATTTATAGTAATGTTTACATACAGTAAAAGTGGTAGAATTTTTTTTTCTTGATCTTCAGAGCTGATTACCAAATGCCTTTTTGATAACTCTTCCTGTTCAGCAGTAATTTCTTTAGTCGTCTTTGAAACAATATTTTCTTTCGCCATTGGCATCCCAGAAGTTGAGGTGAAAAACTTGGATTTGCACAATGGATACTTGAGAGGCTGTTAAAATGAAAAAAAAAAACAAGCTATGATTCTGCAGCTCTGTCATGAATTATAACAGGGTGCATGTCACAAAATGTATGCTATGGAAGATCTCAGGTTTTTGCTTCCAAAATATTTTTAAACATAGATTATATATAATTGTTTCAAACTCATTTTACAGCTACATAAATATTTTCCTTAACAAAATTGTGTAAAAATTAGTCAACTAGTCACTTTGCAGAAAGTTTATAATTATTTAAACAGGATTTTGGGATCAGGTGAGTTTCAGTTTTTTTTTACTGATACTGAGAACTAATACTGTAGAGTAGAAAATTTCTTATACTGAGTACTGATACTTGACTCCGTCCCTAAAATATACCTTAAATGAATATTACAAAATAAAAAATCCTTAATATTTTCTTGGTACTAATTTAGGATATCCTGTGACACACTTTTATTGTTATAATGTTACATTTGTTTTTCTAAGATTTTTTATATTTGTATTTACTTTATTATATTTTAAAAGCTCAAAATTTTAATAATATGATTTAAGAATTCAAATATTTTTATCAGATAAAATTGATTTTTTATATTATAAGGATTTGTCTCCATGTGTTCGAAATTCTTTTCAAATTTTCAAATATATTCAATTATAACTTTTTATATTGTTTTGGTTTATGGTTCTGCATTCTTAAATTTTTCAATTGAATAACCATATGACATTGAATCAAGCAAAACTTTATTCAGTTTATTAAAGTTTATATAAGATAAGATGATAATTTAATTATTTTAAAGAGTTGAAATATTTTTCAGAATTTTCATTTAATGTGGCATATGCCCAGGAAATCTTAATATATTGTAACTATTTTTACTGGTAAAGCCTTGTGATTTTTTATATTTATCTTCCCTGTTTATTATTATTATTATTATTATTATTATTATTATTATTATTATTATTATTATTATTATTATTATTATTATTATTATTATTATTATTATTATTTATTTGACTTTTGCTTCTCATTAACAATTTCAAATTTTTGGATTGTATTGTAAAAATAATTTAAAGTAAATAAATAGAGGGTATAAATATTTTGAGCTTTTATATAAATACATGTTTTATTTAGTTTTTAACTGCTTTTAATTTATTTTAATAGATGGAGGATTTACAGATTAAGTTAGAAAAAGAACTTAGTGAAAATTCTTGCATAGTTGCTTGTAGATTTCCACTTCCTTCGTGGTCACCTGTCGCAACATTTGGGAATGGAATCGATACTGTTTGGCTCTATGAAGTGCCAGGCAGCAAAAAGATAAGCTAAATGAATACGTAGTTTTATATTTGTAGTAATTTAATTCAATTCTTTTTTAATTAAATTTGTCAGTATTTTGGGTGCTTTTATAACCTAATTATATATATATATATATATATATATATATATATAAATATATATATATATATATATATATATATATATATATATATATATAACTCTCTCTATACTATATATATATATATATATATATATATATATATATATATATATATATATATATATATATTAGTGATGAGAAACTATCCATAGTTCTACACTATCACAAAAAAAAAATTTAAACTTGATAGTTTTTTAAATTCAGTTGTAAATTAAGATTATATATATATATATATATATATATATATATATATATATATATATATATATATATATATATATATATATATATATATATATATATACCGTATATATATATATATATATATATACTATATATATATATATATATATATATATATATATATATATATATATATATATATATATATATATATATATATATATATATATATATATATGCCTCGGGGAGTAGGAATTTGACTCGCCGACACTCATGCAGAGGATGCTGGTTCAATCCTCCTCGTAATAGTTGGGTTTTATCTTCATGAGGGCAAGAATTAAAACTCAGCTGCGAATACGTTGGTGGCGTTGGTTTGGGATAGCTGCCTGTAAAGTTCGAATTTTCCCGATGTTACCACTCTGAAAGGGGATAAAGAAGCATGTTGAAAGGAAGTATATATATATATATATATATATATATATATATATATATATATATATATATATATATATATATATATATATATATATATATATATATATATATATAATCATCATCATAATCACCCACCTTTCCCCAGACTGGGGGGTCAGAAAAGTCGTAAAACAATATGATGCAAGTCGAAAAGAAAGCCCAGCCTTACCACTCCCTTTATACCCTTATGTGTGAACTCGTCACAGTCAGAAAAATTCCACCCTAGGGCTTCACAAGACTGCGACGAACTATCACTATGGCATTTCTTCGATGTATGGTTCATCCCTTGGCTCAGTGGGCCACAACCATACCCCCTCACGAAAGCCCCGCCATTCCTCCCAATTATGCACCTTTCTTCTCACCTCTGCCAAACTCACATTCCTCTCTCTCACGCATTTCTTTACTGACTCGATCCACATTTTCTTCTGTCTTCCTGCCAGTCGATTCGCAGCAAATTCACCACTATATATTTGCATAACCAACAGACTATCATCCATCCTTTCCACATGACCAAACCATATATATATATATATATATATATATATATATATATATATATATATATATATATATATATATATATATATATATATATATATATATATATATATATATATATATATATATATATATATATATATATATATATATAGATACCACCACTCATGGGCAGGGCCCTTTTCAAAAGGAGGGGGCAAAAACATAAATAAATAAATTGAAAAAATGGACACTTTAGTAAATCACATATTAAAATAATGGAAAGTAAACCCACCCTGTCCCTTGCCTAACGCAATTCCCTCAGGTGGGTGCAGATGCGGGACTTAAATAGAGAAAGATTGAATATTGCAGGGAAAATACATATATATTGAAGGGGTTATTTTCTGGTCTTGAATAACCACCTTCAATTAAAGATTATTATTAGATGTTGAAGAGAGTGAGCATTGTCACGATGAAGTGGCGTTTCTTCCTGGAGGCTGCTTAGAGTCATCGGTGGGCTAAGCAGTCTCCCTGCCCCAGACATACAATATATATATATAAATATATATATATATATATATATATATATATATATATATATATATATATATATATATATATATATATATATATATATATATATATATATATATATATATATATATATATATCCGCAAAAAACTCAACTCTAACTTGTCACCTGAAATAGACATTAGACACCCTAATTAAAAAAAAAAACTCCTTCAGACTAACTAGACAACTGAATCTAGACCGACTAAACAAATCATAGACCTCAACAATAGAACAAATAATCTGATCAACCTAAACAAGAATAAGAATTGTATCACAACACCCAAACACTAAACTATAAGAACAACACTGCAAAAATATTCTGCGCAATAATAAAAAAAAATATATACTTCACTCATTTAAGCTCCTCCTACCCATGAACCTATCTGTAAATACCGGCAATAAAATCAGCTAAAAGAAAAAAAAAGAGCTAATGCAATATTATTATGCCACACTATTCACAAATCAGCCATAAACACACTATCCCCACCAATAGACAAAAAGTTAAAAACCAATCGAGAAGACCCACCCCACCATTCACTCCCGTAGAAGTCCTCAGCACCAGCAGAAATCCAATCAAATATCCAATATCCGATATAGTCCCAGTCACATTTTAATAGACAAAATATTAAACACAGATTTAACCATAAAAGATAAAAAAAATAATAGCAAATTTCCTATCCAGTTGTACAGCTAGTCATACAAAAACACCACTCCTCCTGTACATACAAATTACATAACGGAGTTCCCCAGGGAGCCATCCTTTCATCAACACTCGTTTAACCTTTTTATGCATGATCCACCATATCCCACGTCCCTTTATAAAAATTAATAGCTATGCAGATGATCTAGTAATGACACCCAAAACTTCTATAAATACAGCAAACAGAGAACTACAACAATATATAACCAATTAGACCAGTTGCTAACAGCAAACAATTACTGCATCACCTCAAAAATCCTCTATTACATTACTTACCCGAGAGAGAGAAGAGAATCAAACATTTACCCAACAGTTTTTCTATCAAACTATAGACTTCCTCTCAACAAACAACCCATCATCCTAGGTTTTACTTTTGATACAGAAATGGCATTCACCCCCCCCCCCCATCCCACATCAACAATATTACTTTCAGAGCCACACACAAATTAAATGCGCTGAAATCATTAACTGGAACAAACCTTGTCCAACATTAAGAGACCCTAATAGTATACAGACAATACCTCTGTATCTTTTTAAACTACTCATCATCAGCTTGGGTATCCTTAATATCACAATCCAATGTTCAGAAATTAGAAACTGTACAAAATAAAGTTCTCAGGATAATAAGCTGCCTTTCTACCACACCTATCCGCCACCTACTAACAGAAACAAAAATCCTCCCTATAAAAGCCCATCTTGATATGATAGGCTGTTAATTTTAGAGTAAATCACACAGTAGATTACCCCCCCGCATCAAACATTACAGCCTTCTGCACTTGAAGAAAAAATATCACCAGCAGTATACTACCCTAACATATACAACAAGTTTCCCCCACCGCCTGATACCCCTGTGGCGTCTGGGGCAGGAGGCTGCTAGCCTCACCGACGACTCCTAAGCAGCCTCCGGGAAGAAACGCCACTTCATCGTGACAACGCTCACTCTCTTCAACATCTCATATTCTTCAATTGAAGGTGGTTATTCAACACCAGAATTTAACCCCTGACCATCTGGAGTGACACGTGCCACTGTTGTGGCACACGAACACCAACAAGCAGCCACGCCAAATTTGATTCCGAACACCCATCAAATCACTGAACATCCATCAAATTAAGTTTCTTCTGCTGGGCGCTACTCTGTTCGGCCATCCTGTGCCGCCTGTACCGTACTACTCAAGCTTCTGCAGGTGCGGACCAACTGCCAGTAAGAGTACAGAGTGGTCGAAGCCTTCTCAGTGACCTTAATGTGTGCACACCTAGCTCTCACCTGACAGCTGACCCGACATCATTTCAGGACCGGAGAGCGGAGTGTGCTCGCGGCATTGTCACTGGGGGGAGTCCTGTGGCGTCTGGGGCAGGAGGCTGCTAGCCTCACCGACGACTCCTAAGCAGCCTCCGGGAAGAAACGCCACTTCATCGTGACAACGCTCACTCTCTTCAACATCTCATATTCTTCAATTGAAGGTGGTTATTCAAGACCAGAAAATAACCCCTTCAATATATATTATATATATATATATATATATATATATATATATATCAATATATATATATAACAAATATATATATATATATATATATATATATATATATATATATATATATATATATATATATATATATATATATATATATATATATATATATATATATATATATATATATATATATATATATATATATATACTAAACTCTTTCCTCCGATCACCTTTTTATCTCTGTATGCTATTCCACCTCATCCAGTCTTCTGCAGGAAAGTTATCGTGCTTCGGTACTTGCACCCTGTCTTGGTAAACCATTTTATCTCTGTGTAACTTCTTTGACCCTCGTTCTTATAGATATTAATGACAATTGTTTATTTTTCTTACAGGAATATTGTATGACAGCGCTTGCCAACCTGGGGTACGCATACCCCTGGGGGTACTCCTCAGACCGGTTGAGGGTACGTGAAAATAACATTGGTAATGGCAGAAAGCATAAACTGAAATTTTTAAATGGCAAGTTTGAAGACTTGTATATCAAGATGAATAATTATTCTGAATTTTCATCATACAGTAAGATAATGTAATTGCAAATTATTTTAATGCAGTTTTTATTTGCTTTGATGTTAGTGTGCTATTATAACAAATTGAAATAAATTGTAAAATGTAAAATCAAAAATAAAAGCCTATAAAAGTTATTAATTTAAGTCTTTTGATTATTTAGCTAACCCTACGAACATTACTACTATCAAAAAAAAAATAATAATTTTTTTTTGCCTGAGAGGATGGGTAGGGGGAGTTATGAGAAAAGGGGTACTAATACATGAAAAGCCTAATCAAAGGGTACGGGGGAGGAAAATGGTTGGGAAGCTCTGTTGTATAGAATGCTTTTTATTAAGTTTTTCGAATCTGGAATAATAGGAAGATTTTAATCATCCTCAATTCTTCAAATCTTTCTCTGATGATCGTCAGTATGGCATTTGTAAGAAAGAAGTTCTTCTGGTGATCTTCTTTCCCTCTTTTATTATTCTTGATTCTCCGCTCTTCAGCATTTCAGTGTATGTTTTGTTGTAGCTTTGACATATCGAAAACGTTTCAATAAGAGTTTTGCACAAAACTTTGATTTCTAAACCTCCCTCTTCAGTATCTTTCTTTCTCTCTATGACCTTCTCACGGATTTCCTCTCCTGCCTTTCTATACTCTATAGCAGCAGTTGTAAACTGATACCGTTCGTCCTTTAAATTATAAATAATGGTGTTCCTCAGGGTTCTGTCCTTTCTCCAACTCCTTTTCTAATGGCCTCCTCTCTATTCTTCACCTATCCACTCCTATACCGACGGTTCTACCATTCATTACTAATTTCATTTTGAAAGATGTTCAACCTGACAGCAGGTGACTCACGCTAAGGAGGCGGCCTTAGAACAACTAACGTCCAACCTTTCTCTAATTTCTAATTGGGGCATTGAGAACATGGTTGTTTTCTATGATGCAAAAACTCAATTTCTTATTTTACCACTCGCCATAATCTTCCATACGACCATAACATAGATCTTCGAAAACACAAGTCAAACCATCTTTCCTTAATATTCTTGGATGTTAATTTTTCTTGTAACCTTAATTGGAAGAATCAAATTAATTCTCTTTCTAAACAAGTTTCTAAGAGGCTAGATGTTCTGACGCGCCTTCAGAATTTCTTAACACCACCGCAGTTGCTTGCTCATAATAGGTGCGTTGTTCGCCGCTGTATGGAGTATGCCTTGTACATCTGGGGGGTTACACTCACACAGTTCTTGAAAAGGTGAAGTCGAAAGCTTTTCCTATTACCAACTCTTCTGCTCTCACTCTTTCCAAATCTCTTCCTGCCTGTAGAATTGTTGCCTCATTTTCATTATACTATCGGCCCTATTGCTGTTACAACGGATACTGTCCTTCTGAACTATCCAGTTGTATACCTCATCCTTTCTCTGTCCAGCTCTCTTACCCCAGTCTTAACGGCTATGCTCAATCTTACAAGTACTCCACTGGTAAAGTCTGGGACTCGCATCCTTTATAATTTCCTAACTACTTTTGACTTGCACACTTTCAAAAGCTGTGTATCGGGGCATGTCCGCCTTTGAACTGGATCCGGATGGGGAATTTTCCCTAACTATACTTCTGATTATGGCCAAACTGGGTAGTTGCCCAAGGGCGGCAAATGACCATTCAGCGGATCATGAATGAGAAATAAAAAAAGTAAAGTAAAATTTAGTCTTTTGAAACAAATTGTTTATGTTCAAAATTAATTAGATGGAGGCTTTAATATAGAAGAATACCATTGGAATCTCTTGTTCTCTTTATTATTATATTTGTATCAAATTTAATTGAAATTTTTTTTTGCCACCTTCAAAGTATTAGAGCAAGGGTAGAAAATTTCAAGGGAACATAATTTTCCACTTAAAACATCAATTTTCAATCCATAGAGTAAGAGGACCCAAATGCGGATTATATATATTATATATATATATATATATATATATATATATATATATATATATATATATATATATATATATATATATATATATATATATATATATATATATATATATATATATATATATATATATATATATATATATATATATATATATATATATATATATATATAAAAAAAAAATAAATATGTATATATATGAGGAAAAATAGGAATCCTAAAAGGTGCATGCATAGGGGGAAAAAAGAAGTAAATGAACAGTTTGGAAGGAGAATGAATAGGAACTTACAAGGGAGTAGGAAGCTCTTCTGGAAGGAAGCGCGAAAGGTTAAGAATGAGAATAAGGGGAACCTGCTTAGAATAATGAACAGGGATGGTGCTTTCGTAACTGATGAAATGGATGTGAGAGGATTGTGAAGGGAAGACTTCGAAAATCTGCATAACATTGGCAGTAATGAAGAGGTGATAGTGAATGTGTGTGGGTTTGATGGTGCAAGAAGGAATATGTATTTTGGGGATGAGGTCATTAGTAAAGAAGAGGTAATGGGTAGAGTGAGAAAGTTGAAGAATGGTAAATCTGCAGGTATAGATGAAATTACTGGCGAATTGATCAAGAACGGAGGCGAGATGGTTATTGATTAGATTTGGAAGTTGTGTAACAGCGTTTATGGAGGGTATAGTTCCGAGTGATTGGAGGAGAGCAGCAATAGCACCCTTATATAAGGGTAAAGGGGATAAGGATAACTGTAGGAATTGTAAGGGAATTAGTTTATTGAGTGTTGTATGGATCATATAATGCTGGTATTTAAGAACAGGGCACAGCAAGGGTCCAATGTGAAAGTAGATGTTAGGGTGAAAGGTTCTGAATCAGAAGGTCTTCACAAAGGGGTGATACAAGCATAAGTTATTATCGTTTACCTCATAAAAATGAGGTACAGAGTGTTTATAGGACTTGAAGTGGCGAGTGACTGGGTAGTCAATAAGTGGTAAGAACTTCTAGGATAAAAAACAATTAATAGTACTTACGGTTTGACAATGAAATAAAAATTTTAAGATAGATCTAATTTATGTTAAAAAAAATAATCAGTATTTTTCACAAGGTTTTTTAATGTGTTTCAGAAAAATTTATAATAATCAAACTCACCCAGTAAGTTTAATCAAAAATGGTTCTTAATTAAGGTATAGCTAAGATGCTGAAATGGGAAAAGAAGTTCATGTATAATTTCATATGTATATAAATAAAATTTTCTATCATATATATATATATATATATATATATATATATATATATATATATATATATATATATATATATATATATATATATATATATATATATATATATATATATATATATATATATATATATATATATATATATATATATATACTATATATATATATATTATATATATCAATAACAAATTTAGAACTGTTAACATAAGCTCACAGTTTGTAAAATGGTAAGAATAATTAAACTCCCCTTATTGGGTTTGGAACCCGCACCCTCGCAGTTAGTATGCCAAGCGTGTTACCACTAGACCAACGAGAGGCTAAAAGGAAATCTACCATTTTTCTCTGAAAGATTACTATCTTCCCAGAAGAATAAGGCAAGTCAATCTTGACAGTGACCTCTGGCAGATCTCCCAGCCCCCACTCGGGTCAAGGGTCACACAATAAGGGGGAGTTTAATTGTTCTTACCATTTTACGAACTGTGAGGTATGTTAACAGTTCTAAATTTGTTACTGATACCGTTACTCCCCGAGTAGCACCCTGTGTGACCCTTGGCCCAGTGGCTGTGAAGTGGAGTCACTAATCAGATGACTTGCACTGCTTCTGGGAAAGGGTGCGTCTTTTCCGGAAAAATGGTAGTTGCCCCAGCTGCTCGTTGTCAAATCAGCAACACACTGCACTACTAACTACTGAATGCAATTCAGCTTAATAAGGGAGTTTGGTGTTCTTCATTTGGGCACAATGACGTATGTCAGTTCTAAATTTGTTATATTCTTCGTTACTCCGAGCACCCTGTGTGACCCTTGACCCGAGTGGGGGCGGGAGATCTGCCAGAGGTCACTGTCAAGATTGACTTGCCTTATTCTTCTGGAAAGAAGTAAGTAATCTTTCCAGAGGAAAAATGGTAGATTTCCTTTTAGTTCCTCGTTGGTCTAGTGGTAGCACGCTTGGCATACTAACTGCGAGAGTGCGGGTTCGATCGTAACCAAATAAGGGGAGTTTAATTGTTCTTACAATATATATATATATATATATATATATATATATATATATATATATATATATATATATATATATATATATATATATATATATATATATATATATATATATATATATATATATATATATATATATATATATATATATATATATATATATATATTATTAAAGTTACTACTATATGTGTAGTTAAAATATTATTAGTGTTTTTCACCCTTGAGAAAGTTAATTAGATTATTGATATTTTTGCAATTACTGTTGCTGCATCATATTATGGAAATTTAAACTTTTAGGTAACTTGATAATTTTATTACACATGATCAATTAGGAATTAAAAACTTATATTAATTAAGACTAACGTTAAAACTTATTGAACACATATGGCAAAAGCTTTCGTTGTGGATTGACACAACCTTATCAATTGCTGTGTTCTAAAATGACTAAAATAGGATTTCAAAATAATTTTATACATTCAATAGATTATCGTTTTGAAGGGCGACATAGTCTTGTACTTCCAGGAGTCGATGGTCTGGCAACCTACGTTGTCATTTTTATTTTTATTCGAATTTGTTTGGTTTTGAAAAAATAGAAAATCCTTATGGAGAAGAACAATGTTCACATAATTATGTACATGATTGAAATACATAGATACATACGTTTGAAGGATATAAGCTCATAAATTCTCGTAAATACACCAAAAGACTATGCGCATGTGTACGTGCGCAGCCACAGTTATGAACACATACATGTAACAGGATATTAACAATTTTTAATGCATATGTAAGCTTATGAACAAAAACGAATTCTGTACACGCATCAATACGTGCACACCAGATTCTGTAAATACATATTAACGAGGCAGAATTTAATTCGTTTTATGGGAATTTTTAAATATATTGGAACGAGTGTATCTCCGACCCCGGAAAATTAATAAGAGAGAAAGTTAGTTTTTGATTTTTTGGTTGATGCTTTTGATAAGATGTGAGTGAGTGTTTATTAGGCTGTTTAGAAGAAAATCAATTTTAATTTCACCGGGGATAATATTAAAGTTTTTGGTGGAGATAATACAGAGAGATTCTATGAGTTTACGGAGGAGAGGATTGGAGGTTTTATGTAAGGGGGTCATATTGTTTATGTGTATTTTATGATTTGATGACCTACGGTGGAATGTGAGAGAGGAACCAATCTTGTCATCTATTAAGTCATCTTTGTGTTGTTTCTGTCTCCTGTCAAAGTCATTTGTTTCACCTATGTATAGTCTGTTGCAGTCGTGGCAAGGTATAGTGTATATGCATTGGATGGGACTAGGTGCTGGTTTGGGAGGGTGAAGATATTGTTTGAGAGAAATAGCATTAGAGGGGGTGAGGACTATGTGTTTAGGTAAATGTTGTTTTATGTTGTGAAAGTTTGTGGTGGGTATAGGTAGATAGGATTTTTTTATGGCATTCTCATTGGTGGAGGTATTATGATTGTAGTATTTGTTTTTAGCTTTGTGATAAGATTTGTTTATAATATGGGTAGGGTATTGTAGTTTTTGGAAGGTGTTTCGTATGTAGTTGGTTTCATTGGTGAGGTGTTGGGGGGAGCAGAGTCTGAAGGCTCTTAGGTAGAGAGAAGTGAGTGTGGCTATTTTTATTGTGTTAGAGTGGGTGGAAAACCAGTGTATATAGGAAGACGTGGCGGTGGGTTTTCTATATATGGAGAAGTTGAGATATAATGAATTGTGCCAAGAGATGAGGGTGTCGAGATAGGGAAGAGTGGAATTTTTAGGATGTTCTAAAGTGTATTTTATGGAAGGGTGTAAATTATTGAGATGTTGGAGGATTAGGTTAGGGTCAATATTTCGAGGGAGGGCTGTGAAAATATCGTCTACGTATCTTAGCCATGTGGTGTTGTGTAAGAGGGGATGTGAAAGAATTAAGAAGTGTTCTGTAAGCTCCATATAAATGTTGCTGAGTATGGGTGAAAGGGGGGAACCCATACTCAAACCTTGTTTTTGTAAATAGTAGGAGTCATGGAATTGAAAAAAACTATGTTTGAGAGTGAGAGTTATGAGAGCTTTAAGGAAGGGAAAGGGGTAGGAGAGAGTGATATTGTGTGTGGTGATATAGGTCTGTAACATATTAAGAGTGGTATCAACGGGGACAGATGTGAATAGAGAACAAACGTCAAAGCTGTAGAAATTGTGTGTGCAAGGGTTGAGGTGTTGTGCTCTTTGTATGAAATCGGTGCTGTTTTTTAGGTGAGTGGAAGAAATGTTGTTTATGAGAGGTTTAAGTTGGGTGGCGATCCAAGATGAGAGTTTGTATGTGGGGCAATTTATATTGGAGATTATGGGGCGTAGGGGATTGTTTTGTTTGTGGGTTTTGGGAATACCATAAAATTGTGCTAAATTGTTCATGTAGGATTTTAGGTTGTTATTCAGGAGAGGATGGTCTTTACAGATGGATTTTAGTTCTTTGTTGAAATTAAGTTGTGATTTTACTAAAGGGTTAGTGTTGAGTTTAGTATATGTTGTGGTATCGGAGAGAAGGTTTTGGCATTTGGCAAAATAATCAGTTATATTAAGGATAACGATGTTATTTCCTTTATCGGAGCGTGAAATGGTGATGTTCTTGTTTTTTTGTAGATTCTCTAATCTTTCCTCTTACACATTAACCAAATACGAAAAAATCTTATTAGGTTACGGTCTTTCTTTTGCTCTCAATAACCCGGACCCATTTCTAAAATTTACACATGACTTTAACATATGGACAAAAAACTATAAACACAATGACTGCAATACAGACATACTGAAAGGCTACATACTCTCCCACATACAGAACTCTACACACATGACACAAATACCCGAAATCTTCTACCACACATTACAGAATCTACAAAAAAACAAGAACATCACCATTTCACGCTCCGATAAAGGAAATAACATCGTTATCCTTAATATAACTGATTATTTTGCCAAATGCCAAAACCTTCTCTCCGATACCACAACATATACTAAACTCAACACTAACCCTTTAGTAAAATCACAACTTAATTTCAACAAAGAACTAAAATCCATCTGTAAAGACCATCCTCTCCTGAATAACAACCTAAAATCCTACATGAACAATTTAGCACAATTTTATGGTATTCCCAAAACCCACAAACAAAACAATCCCCTACGCCCCATAATCTCCAATATAAATTGCCCCACATACAAACTCTCATCTTGGATCGCCACCCAACTTAAACCTCTCATAAACAACATTTCTTCCACTCACCTAAAAAACAGCACCGATTTCATACAAAGAGCACAACACCTCAACCCTTGCACACACAATTTCTACAGCTTTGACGTTTGTTCTCTATTCACATCTGTCCCCGTTGATACCACTCTTAATATGTTACAGACCTATATTACCACACACAATATCACTCTCTCCTACCCCTTTCCCTTCATGAATGCCAAGAGATGAGGGTGTCTCAAACATAGTTTTTTTCAATTCCATGACTCCTACTATTTACAAAAACAAGGTCTGAGTATGGGTTCCCCCCTCTCACCCATACTCAGCAACATTTATATGGAGCTTACAGAACACTTCTTAATTCTTTCACATCCCCTCTTACACAACACCACATGGCTAAGATACGTAGACGATATTTTCACAGCCCTCCCTCGAAATATTGACCCTAACCTAATCCTCCAACATCTCAATAATTTACACCCTTCCATAAAATACACTTTAGAACATCCTAAAAATTCCACTCTTCCCTATCTCGACACCCTCATCTCTTGGCACAATTCATTATATCTCAACTTCTCCATATATAGAAAACCCACCGCCACGTCTTCCTATATACACTGGTTTTCCACCCACTCTAACACAATAAAAATAGCCACACTCACTTCTCTCTACCTAAGAGCCTTCAGACTCTGCTCCCCCCAACACCTCACCAATGAAACCAACTACATACGAAACACCTTCCAAAAACTACAATACCCCACCCATATTATAAACAAATCTTATCACAAAGCTAAAAACAAATACTACAATCATAATACCTCCACCAATGAGAATACCATAAAAAAAATCCTATCTACCTATACCCACCACAAACTTTCACAACATAAAACAACATTTACCAAAACACATAGTCCTCACCCCCTCTAATGCTATTTCTCTCAAACAATATCTTCACCCTCCCAAACCAGCACCTAGTCCCATCCAATGCATATACACTATACCTTGCCACGACTGCAACAGACTATACATAGGTGAAACAAATGACTTTGACAGGAGACAGAAACAACACAAAGATGACTTAATAGATGACAAGATTGGTTCCTCTCTCACATTCCACCGTAGGTCATCAAATCATAAAATACACATAAACAATATGACCCCCTTACATAAAACCTCCAATCCTCTCCTCCGTAAACTCATAGAATCTCTCTGTATTATCTCCACCAAAAACTTTAATATTATCCCCGGTGAAATTAAAATTGATTTTCTTCTAAACAGCCTAATAAACACTCACTCACATCTTATCAAAAGCATCAACCAAAAAATCAAAAACTAACTTTCTCTCTTATTAATTTTCCGGGGTCGGAGATACACTTGTTCCAATATATTTAAAAATTCCCATAAAACGAATTAAATTCTGCCTCGTTAATATGTATTTACAGAATCTGGTGTGCACGTATTGATGCGTGTACAGAATTCGTTTTTGTTCATAAGCTTACATATGCATTAAAAATTGTTAATATCCTGTTACATGTATGTGTTCATAACTGTGGCTGCGCACGTACACATGCGCATAGTCTTTTGGTGTATTTACGAGAATTTATGAGCTTATATCCTTCAAACGTATGTATCTATGTATTTCAATCATGTACATAATTATGTGAACATTGTTCTTCTCCATAAGGATTTTCTATTTTTTCAAAACCAAACAAATTCGAATAAAAATAAAAATGACAACGTAGGTTGCCAGACCATCGACTCCTGGAAGTACAAGACTATGTCGCCCTTCAAAACGATAATCTATTGAATGTATAAAATTATTTTGAAATCCTATTTTAGTCATTTTAGAACACAGCAATTGATAAGGTTGTGTAAACCACAACGAAAGCTTTTGCCATATGTGTTCAATAAGTTTTAACGTTAGTCTTAATTAATATAAGTTTTTAATTCCTAATTGATCATGTGTAATAAAATTATCAAGTTACCTAAAAGTTTAAATTTCCATAATATGATGCAGCAACAGTAATTGCAAAAATATCAATAATCTAATTAACTTTCTCAAGGGTGAAAAACACTAATATATATATATATATATATATATATATATATATATATATATATATATATATATATATATATATATATATATATATATATATATATATATATATATATATATATATATATATATATATATATATATATATATATATATATATATATATATATATATATACCTTCTTTCTTTCTTTCTTTGTCTTCCTCTTTTCCCCAAGACTGGGGGTAAGGTGCGTTACATACATCGGAAAAGAAAAGCAGTAGAAGAATACAAGCAACGATGCTACGCATCTCTTGCTCCTAACGGAGCAAGCTTCTCCATTGAGCACGGGCTACGCCCGTGCATTGGTGGCTGGGGCTCACTCCGCTCGCTACGCTCGCGACGTTCGCCAAGACAAAACAGGGCAGAAAACCATGCCGGTGGGCTCACTTCGCTCGCTACGCTCGCTACGTTCGCCCGTGGTCTTACCTGCGGAAAAACAACCCGACATATAAGATGATGAAACAGGACAATATCTTCTCGTATAAATAGGCTCGTCGGAAAAACTTCCCGACATATAAGATGATGAAACAGGACAATATTTTCTCGTATAAATAGGGTCGTCGTAAAAACTTCCCGACATATGTGATGATGAAGCATGGCAATATCTAATATTTACTCGCATGGTTGAATGGACTCATTTCAATTGCTACGCTTACCTGGGCATTGTCATTTGAAAATGCCTTTCCAACGGCATGTGCATTGGCATGGGCATGGGCATTGGCATGGGCATGTGCATTTGTTCGAAGGTGGCTATGAGCGAGGGCTAACGCCCTCGCATTGGCGATTGGAGCTGTTTTTTGGTCATAAAAACCATTCAACAAAAATATGGTGCTCAACATCATTCAACAAATTGACACGAACCGGGAAGATTTTTTGGCAAGTTTAAAATGAATAGGATGTAGATGACAAAAGTCGAAAAGAAAGAGCTTACCGTCCCTCTGTACCATTGGTAATTAGTGAGAACTCGTATAGACAGAAAAATCACCTAGAGCTTACGGGACCGCGACAGACCCTCACCATGGTATATCGTCAGTGTAAGGGTTCATCCCTTGGCCCAGGTGGGCCACAACCATACCCTCTCACAAAACCCCGCCATTCACTCCTATTATGCACCTTTATTCTCGCCTTTGCCAAACTCTCAGGTTCACCACACAAAATCAAATCATCCGCATATAATAGGTAGGGCACCCTCCACTCGCCTCCATTCTCCATCATTCTAACAATATTTCCTACCACCCTCATCTCTAATTCTTTCATAACCCCGTTCATATTCAAATTGAATAACCAAGGAGACCTAACACATCACTGCCTCACTCCGCTATTAATATTAAACCAATCACTTTTGACTCCATTTATTCTTACACTCGTTTCACTATCGTCATACATATTTTTGATTCCATTCAGAAGCCTACCACCAACACTATATATATATATATATATATATATATATATATATATATATATATATATATATAAATATATATATATATATATATATATATATCTTTTTTATATTATATATATATATATATATATATATATATATATATATATATATATATATATATATATATATATATATATATATATATATATATATATATATATATATATATATATGTTGAGTTTAGGTACAGGATCCACCACAGTCCACAAGAAAGCAGCCACACCTTCTTGAATATTCAACCCCATGGGTGGTTCCTGGCTCATTCTAATTTTAAATGTCGCAAAAGAAAATTTAAATGGCGAAATAAATATGCAGCCAAAAGATAAATAAAATGACGTCCCTATATTATATATAGTCCTTATAATACATGAAGCTAGTCATTGACAAATCATTGACAGGTAAATGGTTAATAGGTGATATATTCACCACAGGAAGAATTCTCGCGTTCTTCTTTTAGTCCATCGTGGCGTTGTGGTCAAACACATACGCGTTTATCTGCTAGGGCCCAGGTTCAATCCCAGCAGGGTGAATAGCTCAGAAAGGGGTACTTTTATCAATACCTATTGACACTGTGGTTAATGCAGTTACCTTATCAATAAAATATGATCCCCCGGTTTGCTGAGTATTTTTCACCTTGTGTGGTGCCCTGTTTGACCCTACGCCCGAGTGTGGACGGGAAGAGCGCGTGATGTCCTGTCTTGGTGGGTGATATATTCACCACAGGAAGAATTCTCGCGTTCTTCTTTTAGTCCATCGTGGCGTTGTGGTCAAACACATACGCGTTTATCTGCTAGGGCCCAGGTTCAATCCCAGCAGGGTGAATAGCTCAGAAAGGGGTACTTTTATCAATACCTATTGACACTGCGGTTAATGCAGTTACCTTATCAATAAAATATGATCCCCCGGTTTGCTGAGTATTTTTCACCTTGTGTGGTGCCCTGTTTGACCCTACGCCCGAGTGGACGGGAAGAGCGTGTGATGTCCTGTCTTGGTGGGTGATATATTCACCACAGGAAGAATTCTCGCGTTCTTCTTTTAGTCCATCGTGGTGCTGTGGTCAAACACATACGCGTTTATCTGCTAGGGCCCAGGTTCAATCCCAGCAGGGTGAATAGCTCAGAAAGGTATTTTTATATATATATATATATATATATATATATATATATATATATATATATATATATATATATATATATATATATATATATATATATATATATATCTCTCTCTTGTTACCTGCTGCGGGAAATGGGCCAAAATTTAGGCTTTTTTTAGTGGTCATGAAAAATCTAAATTTCAAGTTACATCCATATGTAAATGTTTTTTCTCAAATTTAAACCTTCCTTAATGTTATACCATGACGAAAATATTAAAAATTTTAACTTAAATATTTTTAGTAAATTTTTGAAAAATGCAAGTGGCCAAAAATTGAAATGGGGGAAAGTGAGTCATTCTGCTATTATTTCTCCAATGACAAAAGTTTTATTATTTATATATATATAATTATTTTACAAAAAATTATTTTTTTCCATGCTAAGGAGTATTAGCTGTTCCGTGAGACACCTCTCCTCACAACTCAGAAAGACTGTACCTCAACCACTTCTTCCGGGGTTTTGAACTTCACCTCTTATCCTTCTTGAAAGGGTTTCATATGGCAGATTGTATCTTCTGGTGGTATCGCGGATACCTGCACCCTCTTCAACATCAATAATAGCCTGTAAGATGTCTTCTTGGGTGTACATAAGTCACCTGACACCTACCTTCTTTTGGTACTGGTACTTTCTGGGCATCTGCAGAGAGGAAATAGGCTATGTTGTCAATTGATTATCAAATTATATCAAAGACATTAAATATAGGTAATAGATAAACAATAAAGGGAAAATATTATTAAAAACAATAAAAAAAAAGGTTATTTATAGTTAAAGATATAGTGACTCATTTTACCCCAAAAGTGAAAACCTTAAATATTTTACAAACTAACATAAAAATGTACAATTATTTAGATGAAAACTCTTACCTTTACACTGTTCTTTATGGTGTTAATTGGAATTTTCGAAAGCTTCACTCCTCAAAACTCTGGAGATGTACTTTTTGTTGAAAATTTAAAAATTACATTATTGGAAAGTGGGGAAATTTTTTTGAGTTATAATTGTCATTTATTTAATTAAATAACTACAAAATAATTTAATATAATTATTAAACTAACTAAAAACCATAATTGGAAACTCCTAATGGTTTCCATTATTAAAATATATTACATATTCAGTCTACCCCTTGAGGCCCATTCCCTGCAACGATTTACATATATATATATATATATATATATATATATATATATATATATATATATATATATATATATATATATATATATATATATATATATATATATATATATATATATATATATATATATATATATATATATATATATATATATATATATATATATATATATATATATATATATATATATATATATATATATATATCAAATTTTATTTATTTATTTTATTTTATTATTTATTTTTTCAGATAATTCGTAATAAATTTTCTATAATAAATAAATTATAAAAATGAGTATAAGAGTATTTTCTGTTCCCGATAAGGAACCAGAATCACTCAGATTTCAAAATATAAATAATCATTTTGATGCGAAGTTCGGAACGTCTCCAGACTTTTATGTGAGAGCTCCAGGAAGGTAATATACATTATAATCTAAATTTGTTTAATTATTCATTCATTCAGTCGACCTATTACTCTCTCCTACAGTCATGTTAGGTGAGGTGTCGAATTATTGTTAACAGTAGTAGAGATGCTATATTCTTTTTAAAAAATGAATGTGATTTTTTTTTATTTCGCTTTCTACAAACTAATTCTTTGAGTAATATTGAGGTTAGTTTTTTTTAAATTTACACACAATGGGATAATATAAATTAAAAGCAATTACGTTACTATCTGAATGTGTTTTTAACTAATAATAAAAGGAATATCATTGATTTTTAGAATCTTATTTTTTGTTTCAAAGGTAAAAGAAATAATAAAGATTGAAATTACCCATGAATATATGCAATTATTCTTTGTCAAGCATGTTTACTTCTCAAAACATTAGAATACTCCAAATTAAAATTTATTTAAAAGATTTTTTAATTAAAGCATATTGAAAAATTCGTTTTTATAATAAAAATGGTTGTTATTTTTAAGTAGTTGTATTATCTTCAGTTGATTTTTGTTTGAATAATAATCATTACTAGACATTAAATTTTCTTTCTTTATCCCCCCTTGTCTTCCCACTAGATGTGGGGTAGGGGTGCGTAACATGGACAGTAAATGGAATAGTTAAATAGAAGAGCTTGACGTAAGTCAAAAGGAAAGCCCCTACCATCTCCTCCATACCCTTAAGTGAGAGGCTTGTCGCAGTCAAAAAAAAATCCACCCTTGGGCTTCACAAGACCTCGATGGCCCCTCACCGTGGTATCTCGTCAATGTGGGGTTCATCCCTTGGGCCAGGGCCACAACCATACCCTCCCCTCACAAAGCCCTTCCATTCAATATTATTATGCATCTTTCTAATCGCCTCTGCCAAACTCACATTCAGAACTCAATCCAATTTTTCTTTGGTTTCCAAGCCGGTTGATTCCCAGAACACTCAACACTACACATCTGCTTAACCACCCAACTATTCTAGAGTACTTGTATTTGACAAAATGTATTTGAACCCAAGCCTGATAATATATATATATATATATATATATATATATATATATATATATATATATATATATATATATATATATATATATATATATATATATATATATATATATAATATATATAATAACTATATATATATATATATATATATATATATATATATATATATATGTTGTTGCAGAGTTAATATAATTGGAAGTACATAGGTGTGTGGCTATGCTGATGTTTAATGGCCATCGAACTAGACATGATTATTGGAGTAAAGGAAAGATGACCAAAACTTTGTCTTACGAATATTGATTCATGAAAAATTTGAATGTGATGACATTGACCAGTTTGTGTAACATACGCACGCACGCGCGCGCGCAAACATACATATATATATACATATATATATAGATATATATATATATATATATATATATATATATATATATATATATATAATATATATATATATATATATATATATATATATATATATATATATATATATATATATATATATAAAAGGCGAACACTGCCAACAAAACTCCATACATGGGTGATATTAATAAGATCGTCGTATTCTCAACTTTATTCTAAACGTTTCGGATTATATACCAATCCATCCTCAGTAGACTAAAAGTAAAATTAAAACTAAGATTAAAATTAGATAAGTATAACGTTAAACAATAACTATGAATATGAAACTAAATGAATAATAAAAAATAAAAATAAATAATAAAGAATAAAAAATAAATGAAAAATAAAAAATAAAAATCATGAAAATTCATATTAATAACTAAGAAATGACATCATAGAATCTTTATTTATACACAGTCTCCGTCCCCCTCTAAATATCACTTCAAGCTCTGCCCAACTACACACGATTTGATATAACAACCAACTATCTCGTTACATAGTTTAATCTTTTATGCTTTCTGTATACGTCTTGCTTCTTCTCGCTTGTTTGGAAGTGTTGGTGGGTTAACATTTGTTACTATTTATATTATTATGTGAATGTTGTCATTTTTCGTTATTATTATTATTATTATTATTATTATTATTATTATTATATTCCTGTTTTCATTTTCATTTTTTATTTTTTAGTATACCCTATAATTGTTATTATTTTTTAATTGTCATTTCTTAGTCATTAATATGTATTTTTCATGATTTTTATTTTTTATTTTTTATTTTTCATTTACTTTTTATTCTTTATTTTTTTTTTTTTATTTTTTTTTTTTTTTTTTTTTATTATTTTCATATTCATAGTTATTGTTTAACGTTATACTTATCTAATTTTAATCTTAGTTTTAATTTTACTTTTAGTCTACTGAGGATGGATTGGTATATAATCCGAAACGTTTAGAATAAAGTTGAGAATACGACGATCTTATTAATATCACCCATGTATGGAGTTTTGTTGGCAGTGTTCGCCTTTATCATTAGGATCAGATTCCCTAGAAATCAATATATTTCTCATATATATATATATATATATATATATATATATATATATATATATATATATATATATATATATATATATATAT
>JABUQX010095910.1:0-22500 GCA_015478945.1 Trachelipus rathkii | reverse complement strand
GCCGCGCGCCGGAGCCGTAAGAGCCGCTAACAGTTAGATGCGCGAGAAGTACAGCCAAGTACTCTGACAGCAAAAAAAAAACATCGACTATATGAATAAACTGAGATTACAGCAATGGAGAGAGCGGCACCATGATTTTGACACAGCGCATGCAAACAATCGGAGATCTGTAATATGAGCAGAGCCATTTTAGTAACACGGGCCCCCCACTCGCAATAGTGAGACTCTAAACAGAAATCTACCAACAACTAATTTGGATATTGACGCAACCGTGTGTGTCTGTGTAGGATGTGTGCGTGTGAGGTGTGATGTGTGTGTGTGGATAGGATGTCGTGCCAACTAGTGTGATCTAATTATATGAAAAAATTCCTTTAAGAATCACGTTGCCGATAGTTACACTGAAAAGTACTAGTTGCCATTGCTTAAATGCACAACCCCACACAACTCCACCCACACACGAAAACAAAAAAAAACCGTCGTACATCAAAACTCGAAAGGGCGTTTATACAGCGCTTGATTAAATTGTTAACCTACCTATAATTTCACAAGTCGCTCAGGTAAAATCCCAATTCAAGAGTCACACAGTCCTGCCGCTACCAGAATCCACTCTCCACTCAACCGCACAAGAGCCACAGAACCTTACTAAAATTACATAATTATTAAATAATGCACAAACCCTGCACATTAAGAGATTCATCTACGTCTAGTTATATATACATTACTACTAATTCTATGACTACTCCTATAAATTGTTTATTTTAATTTCCTACGTACATGGAGAGTGTGTAGAAACATTCTCTTATAGCCTAATATATACTCCTTTCCCTTCTTCTCATCTTTCTTCACCTTTTCTCTCCTCTCCTACTTACTCTCTATCACCTACTTCTTCATCCTCTCTTCTTCCTTTCTCATCTTCTCATCTCCTCTCTTACTTCTCTCCTTTTTAATTCTTATATTCACGCATTTTTATTATATTTTACTATTATTTACTATTTTTAATTTTATCTATAATATCGATAACATCATTCTATTACTTATCTAGTATTCACCGTATCCTTCTATATCATTACTACTCTATAAGATCTTTCTATATATATATTCTATCTTATCTATAATACTATATCTAATTAATACTAATATATCTTACTTCTAGTATTACTATATATCCCTTATCTTCATTTACTACTTTCTATTTATTCATATCTTATCTTTCTTCTAACTATCTATTATCTTTCATATTTTTATACTTAATCTTTAATACTTTCTTTATATATCTATACGATATTTATATCACTACATCGCCAATGAGTATACTGATATTCCTGAAATTTCTACTCTAGAATATTATTAAATAGCTATTGTGAGTACCTGAGATTGAATACTTTACCTTAAGACATTATTTTAATTCGGTTTAATTATAGAATATGCAGTCTTAACCTACCTAGTAGGTGTTAGTTAAGAGAGTTATAAGTAAAGTCAAAGTTTAGTTAATATCCAACTCTATAGTATATATCACGTAAAAGACTTGTAAGGTCTTAAGGCTAAGTCGGTGATTAAATAGTCAAGTCTTCAGTAGGTGCGTTAGTCTGTTAATAGAATTTGGTGAGAAAGCCACGTCGTGTGAGTCGCTCTTCAGTGATAGTCATCGGCGTCGAAAAAATATATATGACACTTCCATACTCCTAAAACCAACATATTGAGTCTTAAACGTCATGATATCACTAGATTAGCTACGCACGTATATGAAGATATGAGCATATAAAAGCAATCATTTTCGTAAAGTCTTATTTGCCACATTCTAAGACATAATGATTTACTGATTTATTTATTCATTTAATTTAAGTGTGTACATATACTAAGTGGGCTATCGCTCAATAAGTCGATCTATGCACTCTACTCTCCTATCTCTTATATAAACTTAACTCAGATAAATGTAATCATAGATATAACATATCTATTAATTAAATTCATGCTCACAAGTCCCGATACGAATCCTCACGTCGCTAGAGAATTAGTGTTGGTTCTCTCAGGCAGTTATATATATCAGTAACACTCAATTGTAGAGACTAAATCGCCCAATTGGTTGGAGACATATAGAAGCGTGAAATGATCCATCATAATCTGTCTTGTAGAGACTTTGTCTCTATATATTCAAATTATTTTTTTTACTCTCCCGCTCATGAGAGGACTAGATAGCGATGTATACACGTCCTGCTCACACGTGACAGGTGCCAGAATAAGTTCGTACACGCACCAGGGATTATTTTGCTTTTCTGGTAACTAGCATAAATAGAGAGCTCTATATTCCATATCTTTGCGTTAATAGTATACTTATTATCTATCCCTATCACTGTGTTCACTTGTCATCGAATATGACTAGAACTAGTCTACAATAAAGAGTGACTCATAAGCATAAATATTTGAAACATACAAATACGACCATGAATACTTAAACTCTATCTACATTAGTGACTTAAAATAATCTCTTTATAAATGATCCTACACACTCGACTATAAAATGTGTACCCTACTATGGACGCACTATATAATGACTCGTAAATGCATAGTCCGTTCTCTAAAACATATACTCATTCATATCAAATTATCATCTCACTAGTAATTTTAAATTTTCATATTTTCAACCTCGCAAGAATTATGATAATCATAGTTACCCTTCGTAACAGTTATTGGTAGTCGGACATTCTGGCAATAAGAGCACATTTCGAACTCTCACTCTTAGTATACTTACCACAAACTAAATATTCTCTCATTTATCCTCTCTCATATTTCTCTATAATATTTATAGATTTACTTTATTCTTTATGTAATTTGTGCGCTAAATTAATTGTCATTGATCATTGTTCTATTTTTTTAATTAATGTAGTTTTTGTTTTTGGTAGAACTTACAAATTCATCTTACCCACTCTTATATATTATTAACTCAATTGTGTAATTTTTTTTAAGTTTAATTTTATTTTGAGTATTTATATAATATTATTAGTCTTATCTCTGATACTGAATGCGTTTTCGTGTTTATGTTTCTAATTAGTTTTAATTTAATGATTTATATAGAAATTTTAATGTGCTCGAATGAGAGTGCGAGTGCGTGAGACATAGTCTCAAATATGTCATAGATCAACTAATATTACAATAGATGTCTACAAACAATTTTATAAGAGGTAGCCAATGTGCGCCACCTAAGGTGCTAAATATCCATTTAGTTAAAATTTCTATCTATGAATTTCTTAAATTCTTCAAATTTTTCTGTATAAATTAAACTGTATAAACTGGTATTAAAATTATATTATTAGTCATTTATGGAGAGTAATATATTATATCAATAATAACTTTCGATAAAAGTAATAAATAATAAGAGGGTTTTAATTAAATATATATTAAATAAACTCTTATATGTAATAAAAGAAGAACTGTTAATCTGTTTGGTGGTATTAATTAAGAGTTTCTAAAAATTATATAATTATTATATTTGCAATGCAGCCAAAAATAAAATTAATGGCCAATTGCGATATGACGATAATGACTATAGATCAATATGTCACGTTATTGATATATATTATTGTATAATCTCTCATCTATCACTTTAAAGGATGATATATAGAACCTGAAATGACGGAACTAAAATAATAATAAAATACCTCTGTACGCTATATACGAAAGGCCATCAATTATACTCATCAAATCAAATATATATTCATCACTCCTGAACATATGTGAATATCTGTATATACTTATTTATAATTAATTTAAATATCTTTTGAAATGTGTGGCAATTCAATGTGAGGTGAGTGATCGTGATTAGTGAATATTGATAATAAATTCCCACTGGAGCCTATCAAAAATGGAATGAATAATCAATAGTATTTTAAACTAAGTGTGTTAATAACTTTACATATATATATAATATATATTATTAATATATTTAATATTAATATTATAATATATATTATATATATAGATATATATATAATAAATATATATTATTAAGTATATATATTATTATTTATAAAATATATAATATATACAATTCATACATCCAACTTTCTAATGTACTATTCATAAAGATACCGAACTGTTTATAACTTTTTGAACTTCACACCTTATAATATATTAATATATTATTAATAAATTAACATAAACTATATATATATTAATATATTATATAATATAAATATATATACTTTATTTAATTATATATATATTATAATAATTAATATTAGATATTATCCTCCACTAATTAATATAATAATTCGCAGAATTTTTTTTTCATTTGCCTTTCAGACTTATCTTTCTCATAATTGTAATAAATTTGAGAGTGGAGAGTAAAATCATATCAACTGCTATAAGAATAATACATAATATAATAAATTAATATATTTTTTAGATATAATTTATTGACTTAGGTATTTATTATATTAATGTGTTATAATATAACCATTGAGTTATATGTTATATGTGCGTTTTAAACTCCAGTGGAGTTTATAAAACTCAATGGTTGTAAAACTAAATGTGTATTATATGAAACCTCATCTATCCCCCCTATTAAACTATAAATTATAGGATAGTATTTCTCTCATGAAGTATCTGTGATTTACTAATCCCCTAACTTCATTATTCTTAAAAATTTCATTTAAGTATAAGTTGAGTAGAATAACAAATAAAAAATATCATAGTGCTTCAATAATACTGTTAATATGGGATTAGGATATTAAATGTAATATTATACTTTGAATTGGTATAAAGTATAAATCATTATATATAATATAGGATTACTATTAGATTATATAATTAAAATTAAATGAGTTAAGAATTAAATATAAATCGATACCTAATATTCTCAAAGTATTAATTGATGTAAGCTTAAAGTATTAATATAATTTAATGTTAGATGATTTAGTGGATCTCTCGATGTTCATAGTGTTCAAGTTAATATAATACAGTAATTTGACTATAGATGTTAATAGAGAAAAGTCACAATTATGTAGATGAGAATAGGTATAGAATAATCTTGCGCGTACTCTGGTGAATCTGTATACCAGCTCTAGACTTGGGTTGCGCTAGTAATTGCTGACAGTATAATCAGGAGGACTCATGATGGCTCCAGGTAGCAGGATAATTTAGTTCCAATACTAGAGTCATGAGTTGTCCCAAGCCATGAGACACTTTTGAGTGATCTCTAAGATAACGAGTTGGTATTAGAAATGCAATACGTTTTAATCAGCACCAGATCTGATAAAGTGGGCTCGCTCTGAGATAGAATCTCAGAACTTTAAATCCATTGAGTAATACAACATTAATGGGTCATACCAGTACATATTTAGTTCCTATATAGAATCACGTGATTACTCAGTATAGGTACTAGTTTAAGATTAGTGTCCTTATACACTAAGAATTAGGAACGAGTGAATCTTACGAATCTGACAAATGGTTAAGTATGAGTAGAAGGAAAGATGTATTAAGTAATATAGATATTGTG
Organism: Trachelipus rathkii; assembly: GCA_015478945.1. Taxonomy (NCBI): domain Eukaryota; kingdom Metazoa; phylum Arthropoda; class Malacostraca; order Isopoda; family Trachelipodidae; genus Trachelipus; species Trachelipus rathkii. The sequence continues at coordinate 17,006 of JABUQX010095910.1, read as the reverse complement.
AGGTTATATGAAGATGAGTGAAACTGTAGAGTTGTGCTCTATACATTCAGTGTATATTCAAAGGAAGACATTTTTTATGACTAGGGCTAACTCACACAAGGCGAAGTGTCATGCATTGAGATGTACTAGGACGATATGACCTGCCAGTGAAGTATCGGTTAACTGACTAAAGTTAAGTCATGCTCATATGACCTAATGTCGAGTAATGAGACTCCATTCAGATGCAAGATCTCTCAAGATTGATCTACATATCGTGGAGCAGACAATATCCTAATGACTCCACTTAAATACGCTACTCATATCCTATAAGTTCATTACTTCATAGGTATAATATACTTTCTTACTCGAATCGATATATTGCACTTGAGTTATCTCTTTAAAAAGATCGTCATGGGTCACTTCTACATTTATTTATTTTTTATTTAAATTAAAATAATACTAAATATACTTACTATTATATAATATTAATATATTTTCAATAATACTTAATTCATACTTATTTAATGATCTTATAAATATAATTATATATATATTTATTCATATAATTAATATATATTATGAATATATATATATACTGATATATATATAATATATATATTAATATATAATTAATAATTTAAATATATAATATATAAATTATATTATATATATTATAATATATATATATATATAATATATATAATGTATATATATTCATTAGTAAATAATATATATTATATTAATATATAATATATTAATAATAAATATATATATATATATTATACTTTATAACTAATTTTAATATATTATATATAATATAATTCTATAATATATATATATATAATATGATATATATATATTAAGTATAGTAATATATATATATCATATTATATATATAATAAATATAATATTAATTATATATATCATATAATTAATATAATATTTATTATATTATATTAAATATATTAAATAATTCCTATAATAATAAATAATATAATATAATACTAATATGATATATTTAAATGTAAGCTCAGCTTAAGTATATCATATAATATATAGAGTATTAAAAAGGTATTATACTATATATGTAGCTAATATAATTATATTTATGTTACAGATAACTTGGAGAAGTAGGAAAATAGGAATATATATAATATGATAATATTGTTAAATAATAATAAATTATATAACTTAATTAAAATAAATAATTATAGCGTTATTGATAATATATTATAATATAATAATATATAGTGATGTAATGTATTATATAAACTTAATATAATATATTTATATCATATTAAATAATCCATATATAGTATATGTAATGACATAATATTAATTTAAGTGAATATATAGTGATCCTCTGACTATATATTCTATTAACTAATATGTATAATATATTAATATATTGGATTATAATAGATAATACTTAATAATAAGTGAATAATCAGAATTATATATATAAAATAATTAATTATTATAATTATATAATATATAATTAAAGCTATGATATAATACTCAAGAGTTATATATATGGATAAATATAATTATATAGAGTATGAACATATGATTTTAAGTAATTAAGTGAATTAAGTCTCAGATGAATTATGAAGGACATATCGAGTTGCTGTCACTATGTATCGAGGAGGATATTAATGAAGCAGACCTCATATCCCTGTTCATGCTCAGATAGTAATCACTCACTAAGCTTCTCTATAACGCAGTACATAGGCGTAAAAGTTCAATGTTGTAATACCTCAGTATTCATATGTATGATATACCAGAGCTCAAATATGCTACTCACTTCAACTTTTCTTTTTCTTTAGGAACTTTTTACCCATAGCTCTGCGTAAGACGGTATTCTATATTTATTTCTCGGGCCTCAATATTAGTGAGTTATAGTACTCTAATTAAGGATATTCATATCTTAAGGATAATCTAATTAATTCAATACAAGTGTGATACTGCCTATATATGTCATATTAGGATACATCGCTAGTATATCCCGATATAACTACATTAATATATATATAATACTACTAATTAAATATATTGCCTCATGGTAACTACTCAGTCACGATTGTATTACCTCATAGTAGGTCCAACGCCCACTTCTCTAGCATGACATATATTTACCTATACTGCTTCTATAGTATATATTATATATTTAATTATATATATATAATACTTATATATATATATATATATTATTTATAGTATAATATTAATTATATTAGAGCTCTATAGTGTACTATAATTATTTTTCACACAAGTTCACTTGAGATTAGAAGTTAAATTGGCATGGGGTAAAAAGAAATTCCAGTTTTTATGGTATAATATATATATATATGTATATATAATATATATAATAATATATAATATAAATATATAATATAGTTGGCGTTATTATAATACCAATATACTATAATATAATATTCATATATAGTACAGTATACTAATATATTAAATACTATAATATATATTATAATATAATAAATATAATATAGTTACACCCAAGATATTAAATAGTAATTATATATATGATATATTAATATATAATTATATAATATTGTTATATATTGAAATATATATAATATATAACAATATATAATATATATGATATATATAATATATATAGAGTATTAATGTATATTTTATAATATAAATTATATATATATAATTATATATATATATAATATAATTCTTTTTAAATAAGATGTTTATTTCTATTATTATAATTAATAATTAAATATATATGAACATATGGTATTAAATATTAAATATTAATATCTATATATATAATATATTACAGTATATATATTATACTTAATATTAATTGGATAACTATAACTTTACAGTGTATGAAATCTTTCACCTAAAAAGTGATATATATGAATTAATTTCATAAAAATTCTTAGTAATAATATATAATATGATATACATTATTATTTTACTCACTTCTCCGACTTATTAATAAGTATTACGTATACTGTATTAAAATATACTATATTCTCGAATCTATTACTAATATTACTGTACATAATCCTACACTACTACTATATTTATATAACTATAATAATAATATATTATTATTATATTAAAAATATAATGACATATTAACAGATCAAAAAGTTCTCATCGCGCTTCAAACGGTCTAGATGTCATAGCATATATCGAAGAATAGCATATTGATTAATAAAGTAAATATTAAGGTATCTAAATCTAATTGGTAAAATAACTAAATGAATAATATAACAAAATTTTTATATACTATTAATACTATATTAAATTAAATATAATATAAATTAAATATAAATATATAATATAATATTATTATATATATTATCAATATATATAAATAATATTATTATCACACATAACTCAATTAAATCAAAACTACTTTAAATATAATAACTATCCAATATAATCATGATAATAATTTAATTATATAATAAATAATAATATATATATTATAATTAATAATATATTAATATAATATATAATATATTAATAATATAAATTAATAATAAATAATATATTAATATTATAATATAATTTTATATATAATAATAATGATAATTAATAAATAATTTATAATAATTTAATAATTAATATATACTATATAAATATATAATTATTAGTAATTAATATAGTATATATATATATGAATAAATAATATATATATAAATTTAATTTATAGTATATATAATTATATAATATATTCCTTTTGAAGTGGTTATACAAATGATAAATAAAGCTATTGACAAGTAATATAGGGCATGTATTTAATCACATGATGCTCAAATAGCGCTGAGACACAATAAGGCGAAACTCCTAGGTACGTTTGATTTAGATTTTTGTTATTTGTAAGGGTGAATCTTGAGTAAATAATAAGGATCCTCTATAAAATTTATTAAAAAATATAAAATAATAAATAAAAAATAATTAATATCAAAATTAATAATAATAATAATAATAAATAAATAAATATATAAATATATTAAAAATAATATTAAAATTTAATAATCAATAAGGAAAAAATAGTTTTATATCAGATGTAATAAGTGAATAACAATCTATCTTAATATTCCTAACTCAAAATTACATAGTATATTCTTACAAAGTTAAGCTTAATATCAGAATTAATTATAAATGACCGAAAATAAGTGTTACTAATCAGTATCTTGAAATGGGTGTTCACTATAAATTGCAATCACACATTATGCTCATGTTCTATTGAGACTGAGGAATACATAGTTAATAACAATAAGATATAATATATAATGGATATTTATATAAAAATAAAATATAATTAAATAATAATTAATAATATAATGATATGATACAGAGGAAAAAATAATATAATAAATAAATTAAATATAATAATATAAATAACTATAATAATATAATAGAATATATATTTGAAAATAATATAAAAAATTAAAATATATATTAAAATAATATTAATCAAATTCTAATTAATATTAATATATAATAATTAAATTTATAATAAATAATAATAAATAATAAATTACAAATAATTTAATACATAAAATAATAAATAATAAATAAAAACACATGAAAACACTTGAAAACAACTAATAATTTAATCAATCAATATACAATAAATTAATATAATAATAATTACAACTAATAAATCTCCACATAATTTCTCATTACAAATAATATATTAATAAATAGCTACTCAATTTATGTATGGATATTATCACACTCACATAATTAAAATAATGAATAATAATATTTAAATAATTAATAAATAATAATAATAAATAATAATAATATAATAATTAATAAATTAATATAAATAAAATATATTAAATTAATAATCTAAATTAATATATATTTAAAGCGCTTACTTATAAATTACTATTAATATTAATATTATTATATAATTATATAACAATAAACATAGTATATATGATTAATTATTTATTGATTATATTTTAATTATATTTATGATAATTATAACAATGTGTAATTGATAAAATATAATATTTATATACACTCTAATTAACATTAATATTAATAATATTATATATAATTAATTTAATTTAATATAATTATATATAATATATAATTATTATATTATATAATAAATATATAAATTTATAATTTATTATAATAATAATTATATAGATATATAAATTATTATACTAATATTATATTATATTATATCATATTATTTCAATAATTAATATATATATATAATAATTAATAATTAATCATATAATATATATTAAATAATAATAAATAATAAAATTAATAATATAAATATATAAAATATAAATAGAAATTAATATAATATATATTTATTATATATCAGGATATAAAAAATGAAAATAAAAAAAAATAATATCAAATGAAATACCGATGTTGTTTACCAGAAGTAGACATAATAATAAAAATAAATAATAATAATAATAAATATATAAATTAATATAATAATAATAATTAAAATAATATAATAATAAATAAAATAAAAAAAAAAAATAAATATATAATAAATAAAGTAAAAAGATAAAATATAAATATAATATATAATAATAATTAATAAATTAATATAAATAATTAATAAATTAAATAATATAATAATAATATATCAAATATTAATAAATAATATATATAATATAATAATTAATATAAAATTTAATACAATTCAGTCCTACAATATAAATACAATAAATCGTAATGTGAACTTAAAGTGCCTGCTAGGTGATATACTCAATTCTCAAATATCTGAAGTAACATTATATTATTAGTATATATATTATATTATACAAAGACATTAATAAACAGTGTTAGTTGAGCAAGTCTAGATTTAGCTGTTAATGAGGCGAAGGAAATTTAGTAAATAAGATAAATGAAGTGTAAAGATCACTGATGCAATTATAAGTCAGCTTGAGTGGCGAGGTATTGAAATATGTACTATATAGATAGAGCTAAATTAATTAGATAACATATGAACATCAAAGCTATGCGTACACAAGACTAATAGATTTATAGTATGCATTGAGTAGTGACTGTATAACTCACGCTATAATAATTATAGTGAGTGAGCTCATATATTAATTAAATGATACTATCAAGATAATATATAATGTAATGAGTATAAAGTAAAGATATATATGAATGAAATAAGTATATATATATATATAACTATATAATAATTATTAAATATTGTATATTATAATCTAACTCGACTGTACTCACTTCGGAAAACTCACTGAGAGATATAATATTATGACAGGTGAGAAGAAGAGAAAAATAAATATAGTAGAATAAATACAGTATGAATAACTAATTTAGAATAAGTGGCATAAATAAATCAAAATAAAGTTAATATTATAATAAATATCGATGATGAAATGAGAGTACGTACCTGTAGATAAATGAAGTGAATAAGTAATCACATCAATAATTAATGATATTAATTTAATAATAATTAATAATAATTATATTATACGTAATATATTCCCAATGTTATAGTTTCAATAACCTTAATATTAGATATAAGTAATTAATAATAATTTTAATGATAAATTAATTATTATATACCTCTCACTCTTTAGTATCTTATGATAGTAGATATTATTATATAATATTGATAATATATACTGCTATTAGCTATTTGTATTCATAGGCTAAATTTTGACGTGATGTCTCACTGTAAGAAGATGGGCAAGTATTAAGAACTCTTTAAGAGATCATAGTATAGTAATTTATGAATATATATGGATCTTATTATAGCTTTTTATTTTTGTAGTGTTTTAATTGTGGTCACACTAGTGAAATTTAGAAGTAGCTAATCTTTCTGATTTGTTTTACAGTCGCTTTAGAGGTATAGAAGGTCTCAGAATATGACTATTAGTCACCATGTTTATAAACTAATTGCTTTGTCTTAGCTTTATTCTAACCTATAGAAAGGAGTGGAGTTACATATTGAGCAACACGGTTTGCGTGTGATTTATATTGATGTGCGTTTGAATGTTGTATTATAATTGAATGATGTTAGATATTAGGAGGTTGCATTGTACTATCAGTATCTTGTGTTGTTCCTGAATTGTGATAGCTTCAATCAGGTCTTCAATTGTAGATAGTTTTAACGTTTTCAATAAATAAGAGATAATGGTGTGCTCAATAGAGATAGTTATTTAGTAGGGTAACTTAAACAGTCGAATGAGAAATTCGTGTTATTGGTGAGTCAATAAATATACCGAAACTCTGACTATAGGTATTAGTGTGAATTTAAGTGTGCATAATAATTTTTCAATCTATTTTATACCAAGAAATAGACTGGTTAAGACACAAATATAAATTGAGATATGATTGTGTGAGAAGACGGATAGATTATTTATCGTGTCTAATTTTTAAATTATGACTCATTTTCATAATACATATATAGTAAAGTGATGAGTGAATAATATTCATAGTAATCACATAGTGAGATATCGTAACTAATTTAGTAATATATAATCGAGTATATTGAAATGTATTAAATAAATAGATTATAATGAATATGAAACTCAAATTTTTACTAATCACACACTCTAGATAATTAATAATTGAATATAATACAAACTAATAATGAATATTATATATGACTTTTATGCGCAGCACCCATATTCAAGTTCTACAATTAGATTTAATTTTAATATTTAAATCATTTAATATAGAGTGTATTGAGTGTCTATAAAAATTAATGCTCTAAATATGATTATATTAAAATTATAAAGATAGAAATCTCTTAATTTAGCATCTTATTCACAATTTCTCTTTATTTGATTAATGTGTATCTGTTTGAGATCTTATACATAAATAGATTAATGAGACATCTCGGATACTTGTCATTTTATATTAATAAATGTAAAGTGAAGTATTAATTAATTCTCACTGTAGCTCATTAAAGATACTTGTGTAAAATATAAGCATGTCAAATTGAGAAGTGTAATAATGAACAGATTATAATTAAGTATCATTAAATATAGAATGATTATAAATATAAATAAATTCTTAATATTGAGAGTTACACATTAAATGAATTAAGATGTCACTATAGTGAGTGAGTATGACGTCACAGAGATTTGAATATGTTTTAATAGTTAGGAATTCTGAATATAGTAATTACATATTAATTTTTTAGAATTTAATACTTGTCTATTTGAATAGAATCTACTACTTTAAAAAAGTTATGCTGTTAATTAACTCTAAAGTAATTGTAAATGTTGAAATGATGGTCCATATTCACAAATAGACTCAACCAATTTGTATACACATTAATTAAGATTTATAATCATTATTAATAATAGTGTAAATTAATACATTCAATAATAATAATAATAATAGAATAAAAATATACTAATATATAGTCACAATAGCTTTTGATGGAGATTAATATCTAATAATATAGACAAGGGAAATATAGGAATATCTCGTTAATATTTATACTACCAATTATTTCTGTCAGATTTATCGGATAATTAAACAAATAATCATAGATGATGGACAAATATACCAGAGTCAAGTGATTATAATAACGCCTATTCTAAATACCTCCAAATTGTATGAGAATCTAATAATTAAAGAATGATACTGAGTGTATTGATTATATAAAAATAAATTCTTAGTTATAAACTAGATAATAGAAACTTAAATAAATATTTAACTGTAACATAAGTATATTATATTTCATAATCTGCATCACTGAGTATAATAAAATAATATTAGCTAATTACAGAGTTCTGACATATTATTATTGCTAGGGGTAAACAAGTCTTGTTGTGCTTACCCACAATAATTCATATCCGTAAGTCAATGGAAGTCATGAATCAATGTAATTGAATAAATAATTACTTTGGAATAAATATAATACCATTATGAGATATCTAAATAAATAATAAATATATTAGTAAAAATAAATTAATTTAGTTTAAATAATAAATGAATAATATGTGTGAATAAGTCTAATTTAATAGTTCACGCTGAGATGCAGCGAGATTTAATAGAGAATGATGTTGAATAATATGATGAGAGTAATAATATACAGATAATTAGAAACTAATCTACACATATATATTTATATATATTATTTTTAATCCGGGATCAATGAAATTTAACTTATTATTTATTCTCACTCTCGCCCTTCAGGAGTAAGAGGAAGATAAGAGGTAATAATAAGAATACGTTAAATTATCCACTGGGGTATCATGAAAGGGTAATTCCCCTAAAAAGAGTAATGAAAATAGTTAAGTTCAATATTGTATTTGTTTGACTATTAGGAGGTTTTAGCTATTAAGAGAATTTAGACTTACTACGACGTATATTACAAGTTTTTCACCTTATATTTAAGTCTCGTTCTTGGCAGCTCAAATATGTTTATTTTTACTAACATAGAATATATTACAGAATGTATATTGGTTGTGATAATGAAATAGTGTATTTAATAAATTACTCTCATTACAATTTAGAAATTAATATTATCATTGTTATGAGAGTTTATTTTTGATATAGATATTAGAGATATGAATGAGTGTTAATTTCTCGAGTGCGTATATTACTTTAATATCTTCACATTTGTTATATATATATTATGATATTAAGTTGTATTATTATTCTATCTTATAGATATTGTTTTAAGATACTCGAGTATATAAAATTGGTGTTAATGTAGTGATGTATGTATACTCATTTGTAATAGCTCTGATATATAAGAGACTTTTATCACATAGTTATATATCGGTAGGTTATTAGTTTTTAGGTTGATAGATATTTTCATGTCAAAGCTTAATATATATAAGGTAGTATTAGCCATCTGGAGGGTTATTGAATTCTTATTTAGCATAACCAAGTTTTTATTTCGTTTTATAAAAAGAAAAATTAATCGTCGGTATGCAATATATATTTTAAATATGTGATTTACTCATAACCGTAGTTTAGAATTTAATTAGTCAGATGCCCAATGTTCTCTGAGCTGTGTAATGTGAGATATGAATAACCTATATTAGACTTTATTCAAGCCATTTTGAATACTTGCACGCATCTATCACTTCATATATATTATCTATTTTATATAGGTAGGTGATAAATTTTTGTAGTTTTATTAAATAGCTAAATTTTTTGAAAGACAATGGAATAGTGAATACGGACATAATCTAACTTTATTTATTAACTTTTAATATTAATTATATATATATTATATGTATATATATATATAATTAATATATATATAATATTATATATACTATATATATATATATTATTATATATATATATTTATATATACAATTATAAATATAGATATAATATATATATTAATATTAAATATATATATTATATATATATTATAATATTAGATATTCAAAAAATAATATTTAGTAATCTTATATATATATAAATCATATATATATAAATATCTAAATATATATATACATAATATTATATATATATATTATACATATATATATATATTATTATATTATTATAATATATATTACTATATTTTTTACATTATTTTGCAATATAATATTTTTATATATACTATTATATATTATATAGATATATATATATTAATATATCCTATAATAATAATAATAGTAATCTAATATATACTATATATATAATTATACTATATATATATATAGTATATATATATATAATATTAATTAATATATAAATATTAATATAATTATTATATATAAAATAATGTGAATTTATATATATATCATAAAATTTATATTACTATAAGTTATCACATATATTGATAAATACAAGCAAATTTCTCATATTCAATTATATAATATAAAATTCATATTAATTTAAATTAATATTATAATAATAAATATATTAATAAATAATAATAATTATAAATAATATAATATATGAATAATTATATACAATAAAATAATTAGTATGTGTAAATGATTCTGTGAAATATAGTAAATTGGGTGAGCTATAGTATATTGAGTGAATAATAAATTAAATATCAATAATACTGATTTCAAATATCTCTCATAATATATTATCTCTGAATAATAAGAGTCTCATATTCTCACGTAACACATTAAATAGTTTATTTCTCTATCTCTCAACTCTCTGATCGAATCCTAAATCTCATTATATTCTCTCTCGTCTCTCTCTCTTCAATCTCTCTCTCTCTCTCTCTCATACTTCTCTCTCTCTCATCATCTATCTCATCTATCTATCTATCATATCCTATCTCTATCATCTCTCTATATACTTCATCTTACTATTTACATCATATATATCTCTTACGATTACTTCACGATAACCTATATATTGATTATAATTTTTATATTTTTCTAATATAAACTAATGACGCAAACTTTTTTGTCATACAAGGAGTATCCTCTCTTCCAAAATTACTAGATTAATTTTCACTGCTTATTCTAATATAATATTTAAGTACGTGTAAATGACATCAAAACTTATACTTAAAACAACAAACTATGTAACCCACTCCACTTCATCAACTCATTTTGTATATTTTGTTTTATCTCAATCTCATTGATACACTTAACATATACCATTCACCAACATTCTATTATTTTGTATAACTTATAGGAACTCTTATGCGTAACAATATCTTTTATAATGTTATCATTAAAATATTACTATGCTTATCAATTTCTTTTCTATACTCAATTTTATTTTTGTTCTTGCATTGAAGACATACGGACCACAATGTAAGCATATTCTTCCTATTAAGGATTATAGTGTTCACCAAACACTACTTTCATAAATACCACCTTATTACTATTCTCACTCATTCCTTGATAAGGGTAACTTAATATCTCATTATATCATTTTTACTACATTTAACTGCTCTAGGCTTATAAACTTAGATATCTTATGTATAATATTAATATATATATATTATATAATATAATATATATCATAAATTATAATATATATATATAAATTAGTCTATAATATATATATATAATGATTATAATACCCATCTAAAAATATTATACTAATATAATACTATTATATCATATAATATTTATAATATATAAATTATATACATATATATTAATACTATAATTAGAGATTAAAACAGGAAGGAAAATATAAAAGTTTGAAATTTAATTAAAAAATAAAAAAAATCTTAAAGAAAAGATGAATATTTTTTTTACTCAGAAAAAAGATAAAATGCAAACTGAATTTTAAATTAAATTAAAAATTATTTAGTCAACACATTTGCATATATTAATTATATTAATATATATATATATATATATATATATATATAGTATAAAATATATAATAATATAATATAATATATAGAAATATATATATTTATTAAGATATATTATATATATTAATTATAGTTATATATATATATATTTACTATTAATATATATATTAATATGATATATTATATATATAAATATATATATATATAATATATTAATATATATATATATAATTAATATATACCTATATATATATATAATATATATATACTAATATAACATATATATATATATAATATATATATATACTATAAATATATATACTATATATATATCTAATAATATATATATATATTATATATATAATATATACAACTTATATATATATTAATTTATATATATATATATACTTTAATAAATATATATATAGTATATATATGATATAATAATAATTAATACAATTAAGATATTATACCTCATATATACTATATCATTAATTTTTATATATATATCATATATATTATATATATATATATATAATATATTAATATATATATATTACTATATAATTAATTTTATATGTAGTAAGCAATATACATTATTAAGTTTAATATAGTTATAATATATATTAATATATATATATATTTATATATATTATACTATATATATTATATATTATTAATATATAATTATATATATATATATATATATATATTAATAATATATAATAATATATTATACATATATATTATATATATAAAATTAATCATATTAATCCCTCTTCACATAGATTATTCACAATATGAAGTTCATTTAAATTAAAATTGATTTTAATAATTTGAGTAAAAATAAAAAAAAAATTCTATCGCTTGCGATCTAAGTTACGCATACTAGCAAATTATACTAAAAATTTCTAAATATAATGTAAATTTATTTCTCAACTAAAAAATTGCAATATACATATATAAAATCTAATATATATACAATATTAATATATTAATCTATCTCTATACTATATACTATATAATAATAGTATATACTATTAATATATAAACATATCATAATATAATCATATATAATATATATTTATATAATTATATAATTATATATATTAATATATAATTAATATATATATGTATATAATATATAATATTATATATAGATATTATAATATAGTTAATATCATTATATCTTTTATATATCATAGGTGACAGTTGTATATATATTATATATATTATATATATATATAGGCGGAGGAGGTTTTGCCAAGCACTCTCTCCATTAATCTTTTTTTTCGCCTCACTTGATAAGGATTTATTTAAATGCTTTGTAAATGAGCTGTGACCCTTAGTCCTTATATATACTAGATATATATACTGTATTATATATATATATATATATATATATATATTATACTCTATATATATATAAGTATATATATATATATATATATACGTCTAAATAATATATATATAATATATAGATAGGGAGAAACTAACATATTACGTAATACTAATATAAATATACATAAATTATATAATCGTACCTACTAAGTACTATATATTACTACAGTATATATAGTATATACTATATATATATATCATAAAGTATATAACTATATATATATATATTACAATATATAGTATAATATTATATATATATATATATATAACTAATATATATTATATATATAACTAGCTATATACATATTATACTATATAGTATATATATATATACTTAAATATATTATAATATATATAATATATTACTAACGAACGCACAACAACTACAAATAGTAAATAATATATATAACTATAATATAATATATACTATATTAATATAATATTAATATTTATATATACCCTCATAAATACATATATACTAGTATATACTCATATACCTTTACACATCGAAGATATAACATATAATTATATAATATTTAAATTACAACTACTATATATATATATATATATATATATAATTAATAATATATAATATAAGTATATATATAAGTATATATATTAATATAACTACTATATATAATATCTATTACACTCATATATAACTATATATATATATACTGATAATATATATATTATAATATATATATTATATATATATATATTAATATATAATATATTATATATATATATATATTAATAGATAATTGATATAAATACTCACCTTTACCTGAAATGGTAGGTAGGTGGGGAATGACCTTGCTGAATAGCACCATAATAAATCATTTGTAGCAGAAAATCACTTTTCTGCTTGATTATACACACGAGTACAAATAAGTCCCGCTTCCCATTTTATTTTATATGGTGAGTCCATTAAAATTAAATAGTTTAAAGGTTTAAAAAGAATTCAGAACAACTGTTTAACACGAGTTATTCTTACAAATACTAGCTTTCAATCATACAGTGAACTGATCACTTATATCACAGTTATAACTTTTATATCGCGTCTACTATAATCAATATCTGACAACACTGGACAAGGAACTAGCATTCACAAACCGGAAAGGATATCCTTCAACCTCTCTCATTCCCTTATATTTAAAGCCGTAGCGTAGTCGCAGAGTCGTCTATCTAATAATAAAATAGAAACCATACTGCGGAAGGACTACATAGATTTCAAAGAAACTATGTCATATAAAATAATTCTTGGAAGGAAAAATGGTTTACTAATCTAAGAAAGTTAGGTTAATGTTCTGTGAGCTCTATTCTTATATAACCTCAGATAGGTGATAAGCTCTCTCCCTAGAATTATTGTACAGTCAGGTTTTATATATTTGTTTTGATAAAAACTATAATAATATTATAGTTTCAACTTAGTAATTATATTTATATGATTCACTATAATAAATTATTCAATCTTATGATCTTAGCATTTAATTTTTAAAAAATTCTATATAAAGAAAAAAAATATATCGTGATCAATTAAATTTATTAAGTTAATAGCATATATTTCTCTATATAGAATTAATATATTAACCTATTAATTATATCCAAATGTCTGCCATAACGAATCATATTAAACTTGTTCACTACTCCAGTGACCTATACGTCATACGTCAAAGACGCTAGAAGTAAAATATTGATCATCTCCTACTCACAAAGGCGTTCATTGCCGAGATGATAGTGTATTATATTTTGAATAATTCATTATAATGCTATATAATATCTATTCGATTTATAATAAATATATTTTAAAGGTATAAAAAATATTTTATATAAAATAGGATAAAATATTTATTATTTTTTTATTAAGCTTTTTCCTCAATATTTTAAGGCAATGTAAAATAATCTTGACTTTTGGAATATGCTACATAGAGAATTAAATCAATAGTTTTTATATATATATATATAAAATAATATAGATATCTAATCAAACTACTTATTATAAATAATATAATATATATAATATAATATACTATAATATAACTATATATTAATATATAATTACTTAAATATATATAATTAAAATAAATAATTAATACTTTAATATATATATTATATATTATATATCATATCATATAAAATTAATAATTATTATAAAATAAATAATATACAATATCAATATAATAATATAAAATAATATAAAAACAAAATAATAACTATATATCATAATTATCATTATAATATATATATATAATAAATATATAAATATAATTAATATATATAATATATAAAATATATAATAAATTAATAATATAATTATTAAAAATATATATAAATATAAAAATATACTAATAAAAAAAATATATAATAAATATAAAATATCACCTACATAACATATAAGATGGTAACAGTGGAAAAGGATAACCATAATCATTACATGACATAGATAAGGACTCACATTACATCTCTCTCTCATCCTCTCTCTACTCATACATACATACATCTCGCTCCATCTCTCTCTCTCATCTCTCTCTCCTCTCTCTCTCTCTTGCTCTCTACTCTCTCTACATCCTCCCTCTCCTCCTCTCTGCTCATCATCATCTCTCCTCCTCTCTCTCTCTCTCATCTCTCTCTCTCTAAATCGCAACAAACATGACACAACGAATGAGCTCAAACCGCTACATTGAAAACAGAACAAAACGGAAAACGATTACGTAACAAAATCAACTCCTAATCTGTCGCTAAATCCACGAGTATATACATCATAACGAACACACGTGATCGATGATTTCAGTTTAAACAGAGAAGACATAAAACAACTACATGACACAAACTAGCAACTCGTCCGTTGTGAAAAGAATTAGTGACTGGTTCAAGGAGTAAAAGATTGCATTCCAAAATCTGAGGGAAAGTGCCACCATTGTTGACTCAGTGTGGTTATTCGACTTTTCTATAATGGCCCTGATATCCGTGGCAAATAACGCACAGACAGTCATCAGTATAACTCGCAAGTAACACCAGTACGCTATATACAACCATCAAGGAAACATATAAATCTCTATAGAGAAATTTATACCATCAATCTATCGAAAATTCCCCATATCTGACATCATTTATACCCAGAAAACAATCCCTCAAGGGAACGAACTCTGGAATCGCGCTCTCCACCATAAGCACGGTAAACACAACTCTCACACAGCCACCAGCACATGTCCCAGCTCTCACAAAGACAAATACAAACAAAAATGTTATTTGAATCATCTATGACAAACAAACCAAAAAAATGTCCACGGCAAAAGTCACAAAAGAATGATATATCACTTATATTTCCCTGTATGCATACTATATTTAATTCATTTACTAGATTATTGCTAAAATTTAATTCTCTCTT